>JZKD02S0663681.1:45445-57342 GCA_000966675.3 Picea glauca | reverse complement strand
TGAACCTAATGGACATGAAATTTAAGATAGTCTACAAAGATTATGGTTTCCAAAATAGTAAATCACATATAACCATAACTATCCGTTTTTTAAAAATATTAATATAAAAAAAAAAACATCATACTCTTTATTAATTAATCTTTGAGAACAATGTACAAAAAAAATATAAAATAAGGTAACATTAATCTGAAATATACTCTTAAGTAAATATTTTAATGTCAAGTCGTGTACTAATATACATATAACATAATTTTCTCAATTTTTAAATAGATAGCCCTTATCCATAGTAGTTAGTTTTTTCTTTGTTGAACAACTTCAAAGATGAAAAGTAATCATTATTTAATAAAAATCCTATGTAAAATAGACGACCACAACCAACTTTATAGGAAAGTCTCTTCTTAAGGATGACAACCCTCGAGAATGTATCAAAAGTTCAAAGGATGGAATTATTTGTAAGGATGTCACTTCCCACAAAAACTTTACAATGATCATATGATATTCGCTATATTATGTAATTCTTATAAGGTGTGATTGAGTATTCCTTTAAAGATAAAAGTTTCTATACTATTTTTATTTATTTTTCATTATTTAAATAATTAAAATCTTATTAATGTTTATTATTACTATTTTTATTGAAAAAATAAAAACACCCCCACCTTGGGAATGATCTAACCAGATCATCTCAATATGTAACCATATTTAAAAAAACGGGTTTTATTATAAAATTCATACTATTTTATAGGTTAAATAATTACTTATTTTTATTAATGCAAAAGCTTAGGACATGTTTTAGTCATTAAAAATAATATAATATTTTAGTATATATTAAGTTGTCGATTTCAATATTAATATTAATGGATTTATATATTTATAAAGTGGATTTCATTTTATTTTTAATGGTTTTATAGAAATTATAAAGGTTGGTCTAATGGTTAAAAACATGTGTTTCTCCTAAGAGGTCACAAGTTCAAATCGAGAGGTTTATATCCTCCAGAAGTATTTTCTCCTTGCGCGGACCCTAGAGACCCTCTCCCTGTTTCAGTCACTTCAATTTCTAGCTCTCCGTTAGCGATGGGTTCTCCCTCCTTTTCCCCTGGTATACTTACCTCAGATCGAGCCATTTTCCCTCCCTTGCCTTTACTGACGGAACCTGTTGTGGAACCTGGTTTTAGAGAATCTGAGGAGAGTGATTCTACTCTCAACACTATACTTGATTCGTTGATACCTTTCCTTAAGGATAATGAAGAGGCTACCAAGCTCCCTATCCATAAAGGAAAAGCCCGACTAACTCCCTCTTCACTTGCCGAGACCTCTACTTCAAACTCTCCCCAGCCAAAGAAAGTGAACAATTATGCTTGGTCCAAAGGACTAGGTATTGAACTTTCACCTCTAAAAACCAGAAGCACCCGAAAAAATTTGGTGCAATCTACTATCCATTTAGCTGAGACTATTATTCCTTCATCTAGTGACAATGGGCCTCTTAGAGCATTGAAAGCCCTGGCGAGGGAAAAGTAATGTTAGTCCTCTCATTAAATGTGAGAGGGATAGGAGGCACCCTCAAAGTTGCCTCAGTCCGTCGTCTTTTGGACCACATTCGTCCTGATATTATCCTCCTTCAGGAACCTCTGGTGAATGAATAGAAAGCAAGGGAGTTTATCCACCTCTTCTGTCCCTCCTGGGTGTCAAGTGCAGTAAACTCAGCAGGTACCTCTGGGGGCCTATTGTCGGCCTAGGATCGTGCACTCTTTGCTCTAGATTCTTACCTCACGGTAGGAGGCATCTTGTTAATTGGAAAATGCCTCTCACATAACAGGGAAATTGCCTTCCTTAATATGTATGGCCCGTGCAAGGACATATTTACTTTTTGGAAGAAAATGGATGATAATGGTATTCTTGCTATAAAAAAATATGATAGTAGCTGGTGATCTTAACATTTTGTTGTCAGCTGATGAGAATTGGGGAGGAAATTTGGGTTCAGAGATCTCTGAAAATTTCTATAGAGAGATCTTCTCATCAAATAATTTGATTGATGTTAAGCCGACTAAATTAGTGTCGACCTGGAGAAATGGGCGTGTGGTGCATGATTCTATCGCGAGGAGGCTTAACAGGTTATGTTTTTTTGAAGATATCTTAACTGCTTCTGGGCTTTATAGCTTGTGGGTGGAGTTCCCCTACATTTCAGATCATGCGCCCAACATTCTCCAACTGGAGGCGCCTTTGATTTACAAAAACTATCCATTCAAATTCAATCCACATTGGATTTCACAAGAAAGTTTTGTGGAACTTGTTGTCAAATTTTGGAATGATCCATTGTTTTTGGTTGAAAGTGGAAAACAACAAAGATTAATTTGGAAATTAAAGGAACTAAGAAAAAAAAAAGTATGGCTTAAAGATCTAGTGAAAAAAAGAAGAGAGAGAAACTAGTAACTCTGGATTCTGAAATCAAGGAAACTCTTAAACTCCTGGAAAGAAATTTCACCAATAATGCATTGGCATTATCTCTGCGGCACCTAGAACTTGAAAGGAATGAAATTCTCAAAAGTGAGGAGTACCAATGGTGATTGAGAAGTCGAGCTCTCTGGTTGAATGGCAGTGACAAAAACTCCAAATTTTACATACTTTCGTGAATGCAAATAGAGTGAAGAAACATATATGGAAAATTCAAACTAGGTCTGATAACTTTGCTACAGATCAAAACTCTATTAAGGAGGTGGATGTTCTTTTTTTTAAAGATTTATACAAGGCTCCGACCAAGCAGGTTTTTCCAGACCAATGAAACTTTTAGACTCTTATCCTCAGATGATGACTGAAGAGGAAGCTAACTACTTATACCAGCCTGTTACCTTGGAGGAAGTGAAAGAAGTCATGTTACTCTTTAAAAAAGAAAAAAGCTCGGGTCCTGATGGTTGGACAACCGAACTATTTGTCTGCTTTTTTGATCTAGTCGAGGAGGATATTTTGGCAATGGTGGAAGAATCCAGAATTTTAGGAGCTATCCCGGGAGACCTTAATGCTACTTTCTTGACTCTGATTCCTAGGGCGAATAATCCATCCTCCTTCGATGATTTTCGCCCTATCTCCCTCTGCAATCTTTGTTACAAAATTATTTCCAAAGTTATTGCTAATCGTCTAAAACCACTCCTCTCAAAGGCACTATCCTTAGAACATATGGGTTTCTTTAAAGGCAGAAACATTGAAGATTCTATAGGTACATCCCATGAGAGCCTGCACGGTATAAAAAAAAAAGACGAAAAGCCCTTGTATTAAAACTCGATTTGAAGAAAGCCTTTGATAGTGTTGATAGGGTCTTCTTAAGACTGATTCTACTAAAAATTGGAACATGGCTTCAAATGACTAACTGGATTATGTCCTGTGTAAACTCAGCCTCCTTTGCAGTGCTAATTAATGCAGAGGCTACAGAATTTTTCAGAAGTGGAAGGGGTATTCGCCAAGGCTTCCCATTGTCACCTCTGCTCTTCCTCCTGGTAATGGAAGGCCTTAAATTATTACTGAAAACCAGCAAGGAAAGAGGTACAATCTCAAGAATTAAAGTGTCAAGGATTATAAGAGTCCTACATCTCCTTTTTGTGGATGATGTTTTAATTATGTCAAAGGCAAGTCTAAGCGAATGGGATGAAATCTTTAAATTAATTGACTTATTCTGCAAAGCGTCTGGACTGACTTTAAATCCCTCAAAGACCAGTGTTTTGTTCGAAGGCCTATTAGAGGCAGAACTGCTTCCCTTTAAACGACTTCTCCCCTTTAGCTTTAGTTCTCTCTGAAGGATTCAAGTACTCGGGCTACCATCTAAAGACAGGGGTGCAACGTGCAAGTGATTGGGACTAGATAATTACTAAATTTTCAAAGAAAGTGGGGACTTGGTGTAATCGATGGTTGTTCTTGGGAAGTAGAATCATCTTGATAAAATCCGTTCTTGAAGCCTAGCTAGTCTATTGGATGTCTTTGGAGTCATTGCCCAGTTCGGTTATAAGTTGGATTAGAAGAGTGATATTCTACTTTCTCTGGAATGGTCTCTCGGCAAACACTCATTATCATTTGTGCAGGTGGGAAATCTTAGCTAGATCGAAGAAGCTCGGGGGCTGGGGGCTGAGTAACCTCCTTTTATTTAACAAAGCTATGATTACCTCCTCTCTCTGGCGGGTTTTAAATGAAGACAGTCTTTGGCATCGGGTGATAGTGGATAAATATCTTCACAATTCTCCACTCATTAGTTGGCTCAGGAAATTGAGGCATTTAATAAACTATGCTTCCCAATTTTGGTCTAACCTGGTTTGCATGGTTCCTATTATCCTCAACTCGATCAGCTGGATCCCAGGCGCAAGTCATGATATACTATTAATTAAAGATAAGGTCCTTGGCCTGGGAGAAAGCTCTCTCTTTCCAACTGATTTAATTTCTCATATTAATAGCAGAGGTATTTTCTCTCTAGCGCAAGCACGGACAACCACGAATCCAGTTATGACAACCACTATTTGGATGACCAACAACGATTTGGATTTTTCAGGAATGCAGACAATCTATTGGATAGATTTTACTGGTAATTTAAATGTTGCTGGCATAGTTATAAAACCATTTATGGAAGACGCTCTGATGTGGTCAGGCGATGGAAAAAGCACAGAATTATTAGTCAAAAGTGTATATAATGCTCTCTTGTCTACACAATTTCTCCCAGTGAAGCTCTGTTGGCAAATAAATTTATGGAAGTGGTGACTTCCCCTCAAGGTAAACTGCTTCTTTTGGTTAGCTACTCATTCTAAAATTCTAACTTGGGACATGTTACAGCAAAAAGGAAAAGTTGGACCGAGTAGATGCTACCTGTGTGGATTCATGGCAGAAAACATAAAGCATTTATTCATTGATTGCGTTTTCACTCGATTGGTTTGGGAAAAAAGTTCTTTGCTGTTCAAATGTAATCTCAAATGAGAAGGCTTGTCTCTTATGGATTGTATGGATGCTTGGGTGCTGAATAAACAACTTCCAAAAAGATTACCGATCTTAACTTGTTGGTTTATCTAGAAAGAGAGAAACATGTCATTGTTTGAGGATTTGCATCCAAATGATTGGGCTGTCATCTATAAGATACTAAAGACACTGAATATTTACTCGCTAGTCAGCATTGATAAAGGACTAAGACTAAGTTCAATAATAAGGATGGTTGGTTATGCTATAGCTTTTTTTGATGGTGTTGTGTTAACTGGAGGCTCCAACTGTGGAGCGGGGGGAGCTATAAAATGCCCAAACTCTCAAGTTTATCGTTGTTTTTTTAACTATGGGGACAGAACAAATAGAAAATCTGAGATTTTAGGAGCGTGGGCTATGTTAACTATTTCAAAGTTGTTAAATCTTCAATATATTCACGTGTTGGGGGATTACAAAGTTGTCATTCAGTGGCTTAAGCAGGAAGGGAACCTCCAAACTATCAGTATTGAAGGTTGGAAAAGCAGAATAAAAGAATTAATTTCCACCTTCAAAGGCTTACATTTTCAACACATTTTCCAAGAAGTAAATGGAGAGATCGATTAGTTATCCAAACAAGCCCTCACGACTCCTAAAGGAAGGATTTCCTACTACACTTGGGATGGCGAAAATGTTGATCCTACCTTCCAAGTAGACGTCTTTTAATTTATCCTCTAGCTTTTCTCCTTTGGTATTTCCAGTCGTCTTCACTTTTTTGAATCACTGATATGGTGAATATTTCTCTAGAATCAGATTTTGTTTGTATTCGAATATTTTATCTAAGCCTAGTGTTAAGATCTGCTTGGGCAGCTTAGTTATAGGCCGTGTCAACCCCTTACTAGATTTGGCTTTGTTTTTAGTGCAATTTTCAGTTTCAGATTGCTCCTTTTCTGAAGATCTAATCAAAATTATATAATATAATTTTTTGGGAGAATTTTCATTTGGAAAAAAAAGGGTATGTATACATACGTAGACTTTAGCAGTCAAATTCATTAAAATTAAAATTAAAATTAGATTATTATTATTATTATTATAAAGAGACCCTTAGTCAATTCATCGTTAACTTAAGTTATGATATTGATTTTAATGCAACAGAATAATCAAATTTGATTAATTAATGTATTGTCAATAAGTGAAAACTTTCTAATCCCTATCCACGTTGGCCATTAATTAATCAATATGTGATTAATAAGTGAAAGCTTTCTAATCCATAATGGCCACAATTCATGCTGACATGGCCATCAAAATCTAATGACTAAGAAATAAAGCAACATTTCCATCAAAATCTAATGACTAAGAAATAAAGCAACATTTCATATTATCAAAAAGATAAAGGGGAGGGGACCATAAAAACAACAAGATCAATAATATACTATGTGCATGTATTTGTTGAATTTCATAGATGATCCAATGAGGGGATTATGAAAGCAATAGGATCAATAATATAGCATGTGCATGTATTTGTTGAATTTCAAAGATGATCCAATAACTAGAAACAAAAGAGGATAGGAGAAGCATGTTCATGAGCTTCCTTCTCCAACTAGGTAAAAGGAGGAGGTCCCACTTTGTCTTATTCCATTCACATCTACATAATATGATAAGAATCACTTTGTATGGGGATGATAGAGGATTATATGTTATAAAAGTATAACCTTTTTTATATTTTGATTTATAATGTTTTAAAAATTAAATATAATTTTAACGATGTTAAAGAAAAGTTGTTATATTTTTTTTGTTTGAATTCAAAACATATTTTATTTTATGATATATTTATTTTTAATTAATTTATTATTAATAAAATTGTAAATTAATAAAATTAAAAAATAAACAAATAAACATTTAAAAAATAAATTTATTTATTTATTAATTTACTTTTTTATTTTCTATGTATTATTATTTATTTTATTTATACAAAATATAACATACTTTATCTTATTTTTTATATATTTATCTTTTATTAATGTTATCTCATTAATATTAAAATGAAAAAATATTATCATTATAATTAAAAACTTTTATTATAACTTTATTTACTTATTAAAAAAATAACCTCAAAATATAATCTAACCCTAAAACCAATTTTTAATATACATATGACCATGATATTAGAGGATGTGTGAGATTTGAAATCCAACCTTATATTAAAATATTATTTATAAGTGAATCATCCATTTAGTTAGTTCGTCCTAAATATTTGTTTGTTTGTATACTTTTGTAAGTATGCATGTGGAACTTTCAGTTTCTATATTAGAGGATGCGTGAGATTTAAAATTCTACCTTATATTAAAATATTTTTTTATAAAAATATTCAGTTTTCAAATAAATTTAAATAAATAAATATTTTATTTATTTGTTTACTAAATATTTATTTGTTTGCTTGCTTGTAAATTATTATAAGCAACTTTCACTTTGTCTTGGATAATTGTTATAACACTACTGTATGCTCTCTAAATTTAGTGTATATCCTTTTCCAATTATAAGTATCCTCATAGTATAGTTAAAGAAAATTTCATAATCTAGACATGAAATTACATCCTTAAGTTGGAATTTTTAATGGATTACGATAAATATTATTTGATATTCTTAAGTTGGAATTTTTACACAGATTTAATGGATTAGGATAAATATTATTTGATATGTAGTTATGTTGAAGTGAGTTGTACAATGAATAATGGTAGGTGTATACTAGAGTATGTATATCTAATAATATATGGTACAAGGTAAATGTGAAAGGTTGTATGGATAAATTCATTGTAAAATATCATGTTTTCATTTACATGGTGTATTTGAAGTTATATTATTTATGTGTATATTTTGTATTATTATAAGTTATATATAAATATATATGAATGTGGTATATAGGAGTATGTACAAATGTGTTATATAGGAGTATGTACAAATGTGTTATATAGGAGTATGTATAAATGTAGCATATATTTAGGTATATCAATGCATTATATATGTGGGTTTGATGGTTAAGAATAAGTGTTTGATTTTAAAAGGTCATGGGTTCAAATCTAGAAGGGGGTAGGGTATGTACACCTTCATAGACTTTAACAATCAAAGCATTGCATGGAGGGGGTCCCTTGTCCCACAAACAAGAGGAAAATCAGAGCAGTCATAATAACAACACTAAAACGTATGCATGCAGTAACTACAAGAGCATCGATGTGGATAGTGGTAACAAGAGAATTAATACATTTTGGTTAAACCAATTCATGGTGCATAGTCACACAGATGGAGAATATATTGATTAAAATATTATTATTAATATATCTAATAATCCTATGATACAAAATGTGACAATAGGTCTATGATTTCATTAAAAAAAATGTTACATTTATTTAAAAAAATATTGAAATTTAAAAAAAATATACACTTATGTGCAGACAAACACTTTGATTTAAAAAAATGTTACATTTATTTATATTTGTTATTCAATGGTTGAGATGCTTTCATTGCCTTAGCGTCTTGCATGACTCTTTTATTTATCACCTGTGGAGTATATTTGTTATTCAATGGTTGAGATGCTTTCATTGCCTTAGCGTCTTGCATGACTCTTTTATTTATCACCTGTGGAGGTTGCACTTTCATTAGTTACCATGTTATGTTAATTAGCATAATTTTTAACATTTAGTTAATCTTCAATATGTAAATATATGATTCATGTGTAATTATGAGTATATTGAAATTTACAATGTAATATACTTAATTGGATATTTAAGTATTTTTACTAATATAATATTGTTGGTTTAGATAAACATTATTTGTGGAAAGTAGTAAAATTGCCATAACATTTATTATTTCATGAACAATATATAATGTTTTGAAAACTTGTCTCATGTCCGTTGTCATCAAATCTTCTATTTGTTCCAAATCATGATTTGTTTTTTGTTAATTTTATACACCGTAACAAAGTTTAGATGTAATTAAAAGTGTTTCATTATTCTAATATTTATCAAATAAGGGTTGAAAAAGAACATAACTACTTACATAAGTGTTCCACTTTGTTGACTAATATCTTATCACGCTCATTAATAAAGGGGGTTTTTAAATTGTGAAAAATAAAATCAATATATTGTAGGTATTAGGGGTGATGTGAGGTCTTAAGGGGTTTATAAGTATTGGGGAGTATACAAAAGGGTATCTAGTAAAAATAGGGGTTTGTTTTATTGGAAAGATATATTGGAAGGGGATTCAACAAAAAGATTTTGGGAGGTATTTATCAATATCTAATGAAATTAGAGGTATTCTTTAATATATCATGAACGAAGGCACTTACAAACTTCTCTAATACCTTTATACTCCCTCATATTCTCTCACAACTCATATTTAATTCAATGTCAATCAAATGTTTCAATGGTGGTTTATAAAATACATTAATCGTATTGAATCATAAATTAATTATAATATATAAATAAAAACAAATATGAAATAGAAACCAATAAGAAAAATCCAAGTATTTCTCACAAATTGTAAGATCAATCCATTTCTTCCTTATTCTCTTGTCTTATATAGGACACCACTGAAACAAAATTAAAGCATCCAACGTGGATTTTGATTTTGATTTAGTTTATAGGAGTGCATTTTCTTTACTTTATGTTATAAAGTAAATTCATCAATTAAAAGACACCTCATGATACACGTAATATGTTATAAAGAAAATTCATCAATTAAAAGACACCTCATGATACACGTAAGAATGTTACGTTGTCTGATTACGTGGACACGTGCGAACTTCCCTTTTTTTTTTCAACGAGAAATTATCTCGATATATATTAGAGATATATATCATATATTAGAGATATATATCATTAGCACAGCAGCCATTACAAATTTCGTCCCAGCAGGGTTTGACCTCGAGACCTCCTCCCAACACTTGGAGGAAGGTCCTGTCTTTACCAATAACGCTGGACTCACGGGACTCTAAAAATAATGAGAACTTCCCTTGAACACATGGTTTTATTAAAATTATTAATGCCATAAAAATATATGTGGCTCTAAAAATAATCAAAGCAATTGTATAAGGTATCATCACCAAGGTGGGCCACGGGAAAAACATTGTAGTCAACCATTACGTCTCTTGTAATATTATATTTAATATAATATTAGTATTAGCCACTGACTAAACGTTGTGTAAGATTATGGAAGACTACACACAAAGTGAAAATGAGTGAGAATTTTCTAGAAAAGTAATAGAAGAAATATGAAGAGAAAAGAGATAAGAAAAGAAAAAAAAAAAAGAAAAAAAAGAAATTGAGACTTTGCAAAGGTGGTATTAAAAAAATGAACATGTATTTTGTTATTCCTCAATTAATTAAAAATTTGATTTGATGTTAAGTGTTTTTTAATGCTACAGTTTTAATTAAAGATTTGATGTTAAGTGTTTTTTAAAGTCAATGGGAATGTCTCTTCTATATTGTTAGATAAGATGTTTAGGATTGGCATGTTTTTTCCTACGAAAATAAATGGGCAGTGGGTAATTTTTTCCAAAATAGAGTAAATTAGTAAATTTGAAAGGTAAATTCATTTTTCATATTTATAATGAATATGAGATTTAAAGTTTAAGAATCTTAAAATAAGTAATAATATTTATATGAAATTAAATATAAGAAAAATAAAGAATTTGCTTATTTGGGTTACTAACATTTTAGGTGGTGAAAGTAAACCCTCAATTGAAGCAGATGAAAGTAAAAGATTATGAAAGAAAGAGTTAAGAAGAGTTAAAAGTTTCTGATATTAAGATTGTTGATAATTTTTGTGTACATCTATAAAAGATTAAGTGTAATAAAATAATATCTTTATTTAATAAAATTAATTTTAACTAGATAACAAAGTTGGTGTAAGAAATATTAATGTAAAATATCATTTTAATGATAAAAAATAATTTTCAATTTTTTGAAAAATAATAATATAAAAAAATAATTTATTAAATCTAATTAGTTTAAAATTTATATAAATAATAATTCTCTTAATATATATCATTTTAATCAGTAAAATATAATTATTCAAATTTTATATTTATATTTTAAAATTAATAAAAATTAATAACACATTTTTTTGAAAAATTCTTTCATATTAAAAATTAAAAATATTAAAATTAAAAATAAAAACATTATTAAAAAACTATAACATTGGGTTATATGTATAACATTGGGTTATATGTGTACAAGGGATTAATTCCATAAACAAAACAAATGTGCTTAATAATTATAAAATGGAGTAAAATCAATTATCTTCTTTTATAATTCTAAGTTTGAAAATACATTTCTAGTGTCATTTTGTATTTTAAATGATTAAATTTGATAGAATTAGGGATGATTGTGTAGAATTGTTTTTAAAAGTAACTTATGTATAATTTTCAAAAAATAATTAGACAACTATACATTTTCAAAAAATTAATTATGTATAAGTTGTTTTTCAAATCCTAAATAATTAATATATATATATATATATATATATATATATATATATATATATTAAATAATTAAACTTATAAAAATATTTTAAAAATAAATTTTATATAATTTTTAAAAATAATACATAATTATAAATATATATTTTCAAATAATTGTACCAAAGGAATTTCCTCACTGTTACGAGTGCATAAAAGCTTTCTTCGGTGATAATAACTAGGGACCACTACCGTGGGAAAAAACTTTAGAGTACATCATAATAGATTATGATGTAGTGGGAAAAAAGTGTTATATAATGTATGTATATATTTTTATATTTTATTTTTAAATTATTATTTTTATGTTTTACATATATTTCATAATGATGATATATTTCATAATGATGAAATAAATTAAAATTGGTTTATCATATGTGTAAAATATTTATATATTTGATATGATTTAATAAATTAGTTTCATCAATTAAGGTGTGGATTTCATTTTTTAGGTGACCCAAGTTCAATA
>JZKD02S0663681.1:5527-22916 GCA_000966675.3 Picea glauca | reverse complement strand
TGTAAGCATATTTCAGTCATTTGTTATTAATGAAATGAAGTCTTATTTCCGCTGCATCTCTGTGTTTATGTGTATTTCTGTATTTCATTGTGTTCCTACATAAATCTGGATCACCTTCTCATGGTATTCACTAGTGTGACCCCATCTCTCCCTTCCTTTTTTTCATCATGGATGAAGGGTTAAGTCGCTATATCAAAGCTACCATTGAGGAAGGCTCTCTCATGGGACTTTCCCTACATGGAATTAACCCCCCTCTCTCCCACAACCAGTTTGTAGATGATACCCTCATGATGGGATCCCCCACTGTTAGAGAATCTCTTAAACTTCAAATAATCCTTCATGACTTTTGTGAAGCATTTGACACCTCTATTAACCTTGATAATTCTCATATCTTCCTTTTTAACACACCCCATTCTATCCAACTCCATAATTATTGGCTCCTAGGTTTCGAAATGACCTCCCTTCCATCCAAATACTTTGATATCCCTCTCATCGACAATGCTCACAAAAATATATCCTAGGAAAGCCTCTTAGATTCTCTCGCCAAGAGGATATCCTCTTAGACCTTCCGCCCTCCTAATCTTGCTAGCCGACTCACTCTCTTGAAGTCAATCCTTTAATCTATTCCTATATTTACCTTTTCTGCCCTAGTTTCCCCCAAATTTATTCTTCAGGCGATCAGATCCCTCCAAAGAAAAGTCCTCTAGAAAGGTTGTAAAGAAGGGTGTCAATGGGCCCTAGTGAACCGAGACAGACTTTGCACACCCAAACTCTCTGGCGGATTGGGTCTGCGGGATCCTTTAATCCTTAATCAAATATTTGGAGCAAAAACCCGATGGCCCTAGATAAAAAATACGAAGGTGGTTTGGGCCCAACTCTGGCGAAATAAATATGCACCCCATGTTGATGATCACCATCTCATACATTGGAATGAAAGCATAGAGGGATCCCCCATCTGGAACACCACCCAACATAACAAAATTCTCATTCAGTAGCATGCCTTCTGGGAAATCCGAGAAGGGAGGGTAGCTTTATTCTAGTCTAACTCCTGGCAGCAATTGTTGGCATTAGCACTCAATGATCAACTCCAAGAGCTCTAGGAAAAAACTACAGAGGTGTTACTGGTAAATTTTGCACAATTCTGGAAATCCAGTGCACCAGAATTTATGTGGCGATCCTGGTGAATAACCCATGAGGAGATTGGAATCACAAGAAACACACATTTATGAGATTGGAAAGAAGAAGCAAGAAGGCTAAAAACAAGGGTAAAATAGGGTCCTTATATCCTACGTTGGGGACTATCCACCAAAGGCTCATTCACAATCATAGAAGCGTATGGTTTGAAGGCCTCTTTTCATCTTCTCCCCCATGAGAAGATATGGAAAAATATATGGACAATCAATCACTGGCCCAAAGTTAGTGCCTTCCTCTGGCTGGCAGCTCAAAATCGAATTCTCACATGGGACAACATGAAGAATATAGGTTTCATAGGTCCTTCAATTTTCCCTCTCTATCTCAAGTCCAAAGAAAACAATGAACACATCCTCAATCAATGTGCATACAACTCACAAGTATGGGACTTTGTTGCACAGAGAATGCACACTTCTAACAGGCAGCGAGTTGGTATCATCAATACTCTTGTAGACTAGAGGCAAGCTGCTTATCAAAATCCAATCCTAAACTGCATATGGTTATTGCTCCCAAGATTCACCACTTGCAAACTGTGGAAAGAGAGAAACCGTCGAATCTTCCACTCCTCCCATATCCCTTGTGAGAAAATATTGAAGAAAATCTAGGACTGTGTATTGGAGACCACTAACCTAATCAAATGGAAAAATGAGGATCTCAAATGTAATTCAAGAGAAGAACCGATCCTTAGGAAATGACACTTCACCCCCTCCCCATCCCAAGGAGTGGAAACGTCTAGACTCTCTGTCACTTTCTGCTCCACCAGATGGGTGAAACCCCCTACTGGATTCATGAAAGTCAACTTTGATGGGGCCTCCAAGGGTGACCCGGTACTAGCTGGATTCAGAGTGGTCATTCGTGATGAAATAGGTCAGCTTATTTTTGTTTCTATGGAAATCTTGGTTGCTGACACCAACAATGTCAAAGAACTCTGGGCCCTCATCAAGGGCATCCAAGCTACCTCATCTCTGCGCTTCCATAAAATCATGGTAGGAGGAGACTCATAGATCATCCTCAATCTCTTCACCAAATCCTCCATGGCTCTGCACCGATGAATATCTCTCACAGTTGGCATCTCCTCTCCAACCCTGAGCTTTTGCAATCTCTTCTCCATCGACACTTGGTCCTCATCCCATCCCATCAACATTGGTGTCCAACAATAGAATTCCGACTTGGAATGTCATACTGAGTAGCTACATGAAACTCCCTATCTCCAAGAATGTATTTCCCTCACAACTCAGGACAACCTTTCCCTGGATGGGGTGATTTCCTATGAAAGCAAAGACACATGGGGAGGGGACTGTGATCCATCTTCCAACGATCACCTTCAGGATTAAATGAGCCTCACAAGACCTGCCTATTTGTAGAGGCCATAGTCCATTTGATGTTATTCCCTACATGTGATAAGATCAACCTTCAGGTGGCCAAGAGTATGAGTATGACATTGCAATCTATTCCTCACAGGTTGGCATTCAAAGCAACACTAATGGTGATCAATTCCATTTGGCTTTTCATGAATTGGGACTTTCCATAGGTTGGCATTATCTCATGTTCGCGATGGTTGGAGTTAGGCTTTCTCTCATCTTCCTTTATCTCTAGTATATCTTCGCTTGTCTCCCCCATGTTGAAATATCTTTACCACTCTAGTCCTCAATATGCCTTGTGAGAGGGCTCATTCCCATCTCAACACTCTTACCCATGTGAATTTAGCTAGTGGCAAGGGTTCTATTGATGGTGGTATGGGTTTTGTTGATGGTAGGGGCCCTATTGATGGCTCATCCTCATCTTCGCGCCAGGACGAGGATTCTTATCTGTGACACCCGAGCACTCCCTGGAGTTGTTTCATTGAAGAAGAGACAAGCGACTTTGCACCAACAATTCCAGTCTCCCCTCTCCCTTCGCATCCCTTGGTTTCTCCCCTTTTGCATGACTTCCAGATAGCACCTTCTAGCTTGCTCTTCCCTAGTTTCCCTCCTCGACATTCACCTTCTTTTGCAATGCCTAGCTCATACCATGAGGTCCACTCATGTCTTCCTCCCCTGGAAGACCTGTTAAATCTAATTTTTGATATGCAAAGCGTTGTAGATGACCTGAAATTCAGTGTGGAGCAGGTGCACCAACGCCTCTCGTGGATTGTAGCTCATCATGTCAACATCAACTGTTTGAATTCAACTTCGACCATCAGTGTGTAGGATGCGATATTTCTGGGGAATCCAATTCCATTACCTCTGACGGCTCCAATAGGACATATTCATGAGCATGTTCCTCATACTAAATAGTAGTATTGTTGTTATGGTTAATAGTTTTGTGCCTCATGGAAAAAAACTTTCCAATGTTAAAACATGTTTTTGGATTATACATGTAATCAATATGCACAATCTATATTTTTTGGACTTAGATCATTTGAGGACACTGTGGGGAAATTTTAGACGAAAACTCAGGCAACGACAAGTTGGTTTCCTTTATAGGAAACCTTGTCGATTGTTTTATGACGGTATGCATATTTTTAGACATGTGAGGTAATACAAACTGCTTATTTACAAACAAAAAAACAAGTTAAAGTTCATTTATGGAATTATGAAGAATATAATATGTAAAGAAGACAAGGGAAAGGAAAAATCACTTCCCAAAATAACATTTTAAAAAGAGAAAAACTAAATTAAAACAACGAAAAAGAAAAAATAATTGGAAAGGACCAACACAACGAGATAGGGAACAATGATAAATTTCAAGAAGAACGAGTTCCCTGCTCAAGAATGTTGTTTTGGGAAAGCATTTTTGACATTCAAGGTTGTAAAGAAATGTATGTTTGATGTGAGGAAATGGATGTCATTGGGTCTACCATGTCTCATAGGTATATAATGTGAGCTTAGAAATTGGCCATGGGGCCACTTCATATTGTTGTTAGAGGGTTGGAAGTCATAGGTAATCAACCTAATGCATGTTGGTTTGGTGAACACACCTTTAGTAAGCCATTAATGAAGGTCAACCATCTCTCAGAGGAAGAATGCTAAGAATCTCTAGTTGCAATAAGACATGAATGTATCGAGAGAACCAAGTGATTTTCTAAAGAGACAAAAGAACCATCTTATGATCTCGTAGTAGGGAGAGCATATGAGTTCAAAATGGTCCTTGGTCGCAAGCTCTAAGGAGAAGATATGATAAATTATACGATGCTCCCAAGTGTTATCATATCAAAACTACTCACTTGCAACATTTTCAATAGTTAGACATAAATGCATCACTATTGGCATGCATAACCCCCATTTCTAGCCCCTTTCCACCATTATATGACCTCAAACTCATCGAAAAAAACCTAGTAAAACCCTAAAATCGGTCAAAAGTGGCTCGTGCAATTATTATCCCCAAAAAGTGCACTTGGACAAAGTAGATATCACCCTCAAAAGTTGCAATGCTCCATAAAATAACCAATTTTGATTGTTTCCGGTCGTCATCAATGCGCTTGAATTAGTATGATGGAGGGGTAGTTATATGTGGACCATCCTAAACCCTATTTGTTATTGTTAATCTTTATTTGGTCATCTTTAGCCACTATTTGGAAGACCACATCAAGGGGGTTTAACCATCATTTCACTATAAATAAATCATTTGAGGTTAATCTATTCATCCATTATCACAAATAGGGTTATGCTACCTAAATGCCATCAAAATATTGAAGACCTCTTCCTCTTGATAGGATGTTTCTAGGTAACTTACTTGTCAACCGAGGAGGGAGTCACAACCACATCAAGGAAGCCAAGTACCCATCCCAAAGAGGGGCTTTGGAGACCATCAAATTCAACAAGCTCATCCATAAGGTGTATTCTTTGGCCTTCTCATTCAATAATGGAAATTATTTTCATTATTTCATATTTCTTGTTCTTGTTAATGTAATGGTTTCTTCCTTTTGTTCTTTATTTCATGAATAAGCTAGGGTTTGAAGCATGCAAAGTAGACTTAGGGTTTGGTTTTCTAACTCTTTAAACCATTTTTTCTCGGCATAGTACACAACCATTAAGCAAGTGGATTTGTCTACCTTGTAACCTACACCAACACTAAGAAATATGGAAGCTAGAAGGAGAAAACTCTAAGCTGGGCCAGATGGACCATCAATTTGCACATTAACTAGAGTCTAGTGTGGCTTAGGGGATGGATGAATGCATCATTATGTTGGAGATATAACTCTAACTAGTGATGAGTTTGGAAGAATGGTGCTCTATAGGCTTACACTAAGTGGATTGGAGAGATTATGCAGGGTATTGGTGATCCATGTGGATATCAATGGCCACCCACCTCTTCCATCTGGCTCACATACAATTTTCATCTTGGCAATTGTTTTCTAGCTTTTCGGGTCCAAAACTTTCAGGGCCATTTTGAGGCCCTAAACAATGGTTTTTGGGATTGACATAGTCACACTATAGACAAAGTCAAAGTGTGACAACAACATGTGTAATCCTTGAATAGACCTTTCCAATGGGCTATCGTGCGCCTAAAACGAAGATCGTATGCAAAAGTTACGACTCCAGGAAGTTGATGTACCAACTTACCCCATTGGAGCCCACATGACTTTTGGCGCTTCATATCCTAGAGTTAGGTTTTTGGATTTCTATGGTTTTATGATTACTTATTGATACTAAAAAGGCCTGGAGGCCTCATTGTAATGTGCTTAGGCTAATGCACGTAGCTGCCACATATCTTCTCAGAGATTAACTACCACCATTCGAGCAAGATTGTTTCATTATGGATTTTATGGTTTCAACAGATTTCTTTATTGAATAGAAGTTAAGTTTCACTGTATCTCTGTTATTGTTCACTGTATCTTTGTGTTAATGTTATAGATATGTGTTCATTTTGTTCCGCTCATAAATCTAGATCAATGGTATCAGAGCAGTCTGCTCTTCATTTGTTTCTCTGTGCATGTCCCCAACGAGGTTAAGGTATAAGTAGTTGGGTCTTGAACCAATTGAGATTTTGCAAGATCGACCTTGTCGAACCCAATAATTTCCCATGGGGGAATAAAAGAGAGAGGATGGGGCAGGAGATCCCTTCAAACTGTTTCTCAAGGAAGCCCTTGGGCGACATAAGAATGAGATGATGGATAATTTTGCGCAAATCCTTTGAAGACTACCAACAATCGACACATATTCCTCAAGCGGAGGCACTGCCCCCTTCAAGGTATAAATCAATTTTGATATTCCTATATTTTAAGGTCAAATAGATGCGGATGTTGTAGACAAATGGTTAAACCTTCTAGAAGGGTATTTCTCTGTCCATAAATTTTATGATAGAGAAAGTATTACATTTGCGCTCCTTAAGGTCATCCCCCATGTCAAAGATTGGTGGGAGACTTTTTGTGAGCAAAAGGAAACAAAGGAATCTCCATTATTTGCAGTATCACCCACTTGGGGTTATTTGAGGGATGTTATTAAGGAATAATACTACCATGTTGGAAGTTATGGCGACTTATATACAAGATGGACCACACTGCGGCAAGAAAGGGACCAAATAGTGTTAGAGCTCACCAATGTCTTCCATACCTTGCGCACCAAGATGAGTATCAAAGACTATGAGCGACATATGGTGCTCGAGTACCGCAATGGTCTGCATAGATACATCCAGAAAGAAATGGAGTTTCTAGACATATCGTCCTTGGGCGTGACCTATCGTTATGTTGTCAAAATTGAGCAAAAACTTAAACAAAAGACACGATAATTTGGGTCTGTGAACCCCTCACAACAGAAGTAGGGAAAAGGAAACCCCAACCTGTAAAACAAAGGACAGAGCAATGATGGACAACCTCAGGAAAACTAGTCTAAGCTACAAACAAAGAAGGACAATGAGAAGACAAAGAAAGACATTAGGAAGTGGTGCGAGTTCCATAAGAGCCCATGGCATAACACTGTTGAATGCTGCTCAAAGACTTAATTGGTGGCCGAGGTGAAAGCCTCTAAATGATATGTGGGTTCCGACTCTAAGTCATAACCAAAAAAAGGGAGATAGGTCATTGACGCAAAACCCAGTGCCATCGTTGTTACCACCAAGATCCAACCCAGTGAACTTGATGAACTAGAGGAAGGTGGGTGCCTCTTTCATTCAAAAATGTGGGTGAAGGGTACTATGTTGCACTTCATTGTTGATAGCAGTAGCCAAAAGAACCTCATATCAGTGGAGGTCATTAAGCACTTGGATCTACTGAAAAAACCACACCCACATCCATACACCATCGGATGGATCCGCTAAGGGAGTGATCTCCACGTCAGCCAATAGTGTTTCCTTCCATATGACATCAATCCCTTCAAAGATGAGGTATTGTGTGATGTTGCCCCCTTGAAGTTTGTGATGTTCTTTTTGGCCAACCTTATTTATGGAAGCATCATGATGTATATGAGTCTAGGCCTCATAGTGTTATTATTACTTTGGATAAGCAATTGTATAGGATACTCGAGGTAGTCCCACCTACTTCCATTTCCTTGATCTTTGCCAAGCAATGTAGGAAGGTCATCTCTCAGACCAAGAATTTCATCTTCTTTGTGATTCATGCTCAAAGTGAGAAAAATGTTGCAACCACATCCATGGCCTACGCAACAGGTCTCTCTAGGTAGCAGAAGCAAGTAGAGAAGGTCGTGGAAGAATACAAAGACCTCTTATCCTCACCCACCGGGGTACCTCTGCACTATCAGGTCAAGCATTCAATCGATTTGACCCTCGGTGCACCGCTACCCAATGGGCCAGTCTATTTCCACTCTCTATTAGAAAATGAGGAAATCAAGCTCTAGATCCAAGAGCTGCTAGAAAAGGGGCACATCTGACCAAACTCATCACCTTGTGGAAGCCCAATCATGCTTGTGCAAAAGAAAGATGATACCTAGTGACTCTGCATTGATTATCGGGCCCTAAATAAAATCACAGTCATGAATCGATACCCAATTCCCCAAATTGATGATCTCCTTGACCAGATCAAGGGGGCCAAATACTTCAGTAAGATTGATATGAAGTTCGACTACCACCATGTCCCAATAGAGCATACCGATGTATGGAAGACTGCCTTCAAGTCCAAAGAAGGTCTTTTTGAATGGCTGGTCATGCCCTTTGGCTTGATGAATGCCCCAACAACTTCATGAGGATGATGGATGATATATTGCGACATTTCACCAATTCTTTTGTGGTGGTGTATTTGGATGACATCCTCATCTTCAATGAGAGTTGGGCAGAACTCTTGCAACATATTCAGTAGGTTCTGCACACTCTGCTGCAGCACAAGCTATATGCAAATTTGGAAAAATTCTCCTTTAGCATGAACATGGTATAGTACTTAGGCTACATTTTTTGATGAGCATGGGGTGCATGTTGATCTAACCAAGATCCAGTTCATTTGTGACTAGATAGCCATGACCACACTCACTGAGCTTCAGATCTTCTTAGGCCTTGCCAATTTCTATTGTAGGTTTGTGTTGGGATTCTCCCACATTGCATGGGCCCTTAGCCAAGTGACCAGGGGCGATGGCAAAGAAAAGTTCGTGTGGGTCCAATCACAACATAAATCATTTGATGATTTGAAGAAATGCTTGTGCTCAACCATAGTGCTCTCATTACCCGACCTGAAACAATATTTTGAGATAGAGACAAATGCTTTAGACTATGTTGTGGGCATAGTTCTCACTCAACATGAGCATCTTGTGGCATATCATAGCGAGACACTATCATATACTGTCTCTAAGTACCCCACTTAAGACAAATAAATGTACTCCATTGTACAAGCCTACTGCCAATGGAGGCATTACATTCTAGGGAAGGAGAGGGTCATCCACACTGATCATAAGCCTTTGTAGTTCATGCAGACACAAGGAAAAGTGCAGAATGAACACCATCAAAAGTGGTCCACATACTTGCAGTAGTTCCATATCAACATGAAGTATAAGATAGTGAGCACCAACCATGTCGTTGACTACCTCATTCGACCTCCAGTTGCAGCACTAACCATGGTTCTACACTCCTACGGACATGAGACCTTCAAATGGCCCCAACTCTAAAGAGAGATCTTAACTTCGCCACTATCTACCATATGTTGGTCAAAAACACAATTTTCATTGATTTCCATCTTTAGGACCCGTTGTTGTGCCATCTAGGCCATCTCTGTGTCCCATCAAACGAGCGAGTGGAGATGATTTGGGAATCTCACTATAGTTGGGTGGCAGGACACTTCAACGTAGAAAAAACAGTGGTTGTGTTGCAACAACATTTCTATTGGCTGAAACTTTGACAAGATGTCAACAAGTATATCAGGTCCTACACGGCCCGTGCCATTTACAAATCAGCCATTAAGAAACAAGGCATGTACACCCCTCTGCCCACTCCCGAAACACCCTGAGAATCCATCTCAATGGACTACATTTCAAACCTTCCTTCAACCAAGCAAGGAAATGACTATGTTTTTGTGGTTGTTGATCGATTTCCCAAGATGGAAATTCTGGCTTCCTATAAGAAGAGCATCACAATGAAGGCCACTGCCAAGCTCTTCTTTGAATGAGTGTGGGTCCATTTTGGGATACCACAAAGCATCATCTCAGATCAGGACAACCAATTCCTCGAGACATTCTGGTCGACCCTCTAGTCACAGTTGGACACCAAGCTCACCAAATCCATTTCCTTCCACCCTCAAATAGATGGCCAAACCGAGGTCGTCAACATGATGATCATGCATATCTTGCGCATGTACAATTCCAAGAACCTATGCACATGGGATGAGAGTCTTACCTATGTTCAACACAGTTACAACTGATCCATACATAACTCAACCGACCACATCCCCTTTCAGGCGGGGTTGGGATTTCAACCATTAGGTCCCATGGATGTTGCACTACCCCTTCTGTCCACATAGGAAAAATCGTCCCATGCTCAAACAAAAGATGACAAAGCCTCCCGATTCATTGAACGAATCCAACACATATGCCAACAGGTTCAGGATATTTTGTAGAAGTCCAATGCCATGTACAAGCAACACCATGATCAACACCGGGTGCCACACAAATTTTAGGTGGGAGATAAAGATTGCTTGCATTTGCATAAGGAACACCTTACAAGACCTCATTAGAAGCTTCATCCACTCTGCTATGGACCTTACACCATCACCAAGGTTGTGGGTTACAATGCTTTTGAGATCAACATTCCCCCCTTCCTTGGCTTGCACAGAGTGTTTAATGTGGACCTCCTTTGACCATACTTTCCACCATTATTGGACACCTCATAGATAACAGGACATTTGACACCAATATAGCTCAACCTTGACTGCATGGAACATGCATCCAATGATCATATCGTGGACACACAGGTCAATGGAACTCGCCAACATAATCTTCAACTTTATCATGTTGTCAAAGCGAGACAACTCTTGCACCAAGGCAAGTGGCTCACTTAGGTCCAAATTCAACAGAAATTTCCTCATATGATGGGGGAACTTAATGCAACAGAGACCATTGATTCCTAAGGGGTCAGGATTGATCTAGGTGTATATCGGTGGCCACCCACCTCTTCCAAATGGCTCACATACAATTTTCATCTTGGCTATTTTTTTCTAGCTTTTCGGGTCCTAAACTTTCGGGGCCGTTTCGAGGCCCTAAACAACGTTTTTTGGGCTTGCCATAGTCACACTATGGATGAAGTCAAAGTGTGACGAGAAAATGTGTATTCCTCGGATATACCTTTCCAACAGGCTATTTTGTGCCTAAATGGATATTGTATGCAAAAGTTATGACCTCGGGAAGTTGATGTACCAACTTACCCCGTCAGGGCCTACATGACTTTTGGCGCTTCATCTCCTAAGGTTAGGTTTTTGGATGTCTAGGGTTTTCTGATTAGTTCTTGATGCTAAAAAGGCCTGGAGGCCTCATTGTAATGTTCTTAGGTGAATGCACATAGCCACCACATCTCTTCTCAAAGATTAGCTACCACCATTCGAGCAAGATTGTTTCATTATGCATTTTACAGTTTCAACATATTTCTGTATGGAATATAAGTTAAGTTTCACTATATCTCTGTTATTGTTCACTGTATCTATGTGTTAATGTTATAGATTTGTGTTCATTTCGTTTCACTCATAAATCTAGATCAATTGAAGAGGAAAAATACCTTTGTTTGTCTCATCCTTGGAGAGATCATGAGCATCCATTGAAAATCTATGTGGGGGTGGTTTGTTAATATCAAGGTTAATGGGTGAAGAAATGAAGTGGCTCTTGCATACTAACATGAATCAACTTCACATCCTAGCTACTCCACATATGACTAGAGTCTGAGCAAGATATGGATATCTAAGAAGACTACTTTGTGAGTTGTTCATCCATCTGAGCTTGTGTATCACCATCACCACATGGAAGATCATTGAAGTGGGTTATGCTAAAATATACAAGAATGATAGCACAGTGACTCATCTCTTGGCGTGAAGATGTTTGGATAACATCATGACAAGAACTCTCTCTATCCTATTTCAATATACTCTCCAAAGGTATGGTCCCCAAGCTCATACCCATACAAGATTGTAGATATGACCAATTATGAGTGGAAGAGTTGGAATTGGAGCTAAAAACATTGATTTTCAGAAGTGTTAAGAGCAAGATATCCCTTGCTCAATCTAGCCTTTATTGCTAGAGTCAAGCTAAAACATGGTACAAAGTAGATGATCCCAAAATATATGTATGAAGAGCTTACCCCAACTATCTCACTTATATAAGTAAGAATCACATCACTTACCTCCCTATTAGGAATGACAAAGACCATGACTTTGTTTTCCATAATTAATGCGATATATATATATATATATATATATATATATATATATATTCTTAAATAAAAATCTCTCATTTAAATGTTTTAACATGAATTATAATACTCTTAAATTTGAAAAATACAAACTTATCACATCAAGATAAAATTCTTTTAGTAAAAACAAAATCATTCACTAATAAAAACTTTTTTCTAATCACCAAACCATTCTATCAAATTGTGTCATTTGAATTGTATAAAAGATAGTAGTGTACTAAATATCATAAAAATAAAACCAAATTTGAAACATTGATAAAACACAAGTTGCAGTGTGCCCTCATATCCTTAATTACACAAAATAATAGTTGTAAACATGTCAACAAAGTATTTTTTTTTAATGTGGTTCACGACACTACTTTATTAGTACTCATTATGTCCACGGTAAATCTTTTGAAATCTAGAGAATATGAGGGGTCGAGAATTTTCGGAATATTGAGGGTTCAATATCAAGAGCAACTTATACACCCATTAAAAGCACATCATATCACTTGTTTGAATTGAACTTAAATGAGGGAAACAACCCTAAAAAACACTCAAACTAAACCTAATTAACAACATATCCACAAAATATTGTAAAACTACAACCTTTAATATCATGTCATCAATTAAAAAAATTTACTTTAAATCCACAAAAATCATAATTAAATATAAACATATGGCATATTATATATAAATATATAATTACAATTATTATTTAATTAATTATAATTATAATAATAATTTGTGTTACATATATTTTTTCTTTTCTTTGAATCTTTCACAAAAATTAGCTTATATATATGTTCGAGTCCATAAAATGTTACCTCATATTTCTTATGTCACACCTATGATGTAATATATAACTACCATTTAAAAAAAATAAAAATAACTTTTGAGTAAAAAACAATTAAAAAAAGCAAAGGTTGAGAAGACAAAATTAAAGGAGTTCACATGCATATGGCACGCTGGGTAGTTAAAAGTTCGCACAGAATAAGAAAAGAATATATATATATATATATATATATAAAAGCTAACCTTGAATATCCATCTAGAATGCATGTATTATGTAATTATATTAAAAGTTTGATGAGGTTGAAATTTAAATCCTATTCATGACTTAACGTCTCATGCTCTATAGTAAAAGGTACATTCTATGGTTTTAAGACATTATGTTTCCATAACATAAATATTCTCTAAGTCTCGATCTCGTGATCCGTTCTCTTCCATGCCTAAATAATCGCATTCCATAAAAGAGATAACCATGGGATCGTCTTCACTTAAGGAGCTCTTGGAGCTCTCTTTTATAGTAGAGATAGAAGCATTTTACTCCCTTGTTAAAGGGTTGAATCCAAAATGGTCTCTTTACTTATGCCAAAACATGTGTAGAAGTGAATTACAAATAATCATGCATTACAAATAAACATGGATTGGATTTCTAGAGTTACATGCAAGAATTAAATTACACGTAATTTTTTTTTGAATGCAACTCGTGTCATGAGTATAAACATTTTGCTAAAAGTTGTCACATGGAAATGGAACAAGAGGAACCGCCTCTTTGTAAGTAGCCCTCACTTCCTATCAGTGAGGAGGAACATAGCCTATTTAGGGAAACAATTAGCAAGTGCATGAAACAACATAATAAGGCACCTCACCACAGAAAGATGAACCAAAGGGCATTGTCTAAAGCAAGCACCAATTGCTTCGAATCTATAGTAATTTCCAAAGTCCTTCAAAAGGAAAGGGGGAGGAGATGAATGCAATAACTTAGGAAGGCCCTTGGGAATGAAGCAAACACCCTCCGGAAGAGAAACAAGGAGATCAAGAGGTTGTTTTAGAAAAAGTGGAAAATCTCCAAGCCATATAGGTAGATGAAGTAAAACGGAGAAATGAATCAAATTTAGATGCCAACTCGAAAGAGGGATAAAAACCCCAAGAGCCTTTTGCAGTTCACCTTCAAACAATAGAAGAACTCAAAATGAATGAACACCCACCACACTTGACATCTCATATATTTGAGCATTGAATAAGAAGGCATTGCCACTTTGCAGTTGATCACCCCCTCTCAGAAGAGGAAGGAAATCCAATCGAGGATGTACATAAAAATAAGCATAAGAAAATAAAGCCTTGGGTATATAGAGTTCGCTTGTTTCTTACTATGATTATAAGGAAAAAATTATGTATAGAAGCACCAAGCTTACATTTGGGAACCTTGACTATTTATTGTATTTTTAATGTATTATCATTGTGTGCTTCTGTTAGGATATTATATTTTGCAATACACCAATGGTTTTACAAATATGTGCTTTTTTTTGTGACTGGCAGAATCGACAACTCGCGGTTCTCGTACTCGCATGACACGGGGTCGCTTCTCGTCTGCTACCTCTAAAACCTCCAGGTGTGTCTACACAACCTGTAAGCACGAGACATGGGTAAATCAGGGTGAGAATCGAACTTGAGACCTCCTTTTTACATTTCCTTCCATTTACACGGCACTTGCCAATCAGTCTACACCCCTGCGAGCACAAATAGGTGCTTTTGGAGAAAGAGTTTTGATTATATTTTGAATGGGCCATATGTATTGGAGGAATTAGAGGTCAACCCCTCATGCCTACGCCCCATTTTGTAAACTCTAGTTGCATAGTTTGCCTTTCATATTAATAAAATAAGGGACCTCTAATCTTAAGGATGGTGGGAAGGTTTGTTTTGCATTTGATTATTGATTTTTTACATGGGTTTCTTCGACAAATTGAATTTCTTCAGCCTTTTTATATTGGGAGCAAGGGGAGCCATAGGGTAGCTTAGACAAGAGATTGTTTGCACATTAACGAAGGTGACTTCAATCAGTATCTCATGGACATTTTCATTATTATAAGTGTTGGCATGCTACTATATTTATCTTCTTCTTTTAGCTTAGATTGTGTCGTAAACTTTGATAGATAAAAGAAAAAACCTTAGCTTGAGGATACTCAAAAATGTATCCAGACAATAGATAACACAAGAATATGGGTGAACTCAAGCAAGAAAAAAAATGCTAACTAGATAATATCATAAAAGATGAAGGGACGCTCTGAGGTAACCCTAGCTCGACGCCTCTATTCCAATAGTAAATAGGTTTGTGGCAAGTGGCTAAGGTCAGTATTGGTAGTCATCAACTATTATGGATAGATCTTGAGAGAACCCCACATTGTCGCCTCTTCGGAGGCACATGGAAGAGGCCGAGGATCTTTTGGACTATTCACAAGATCTATTAGAGGGGCATAGTATTTGGAAATCGCCAGTTGTCAGTTATTCTTTCTCCCTGTCAGAGTGGTTTCTATCCGAACTTGAGATTGTGGGTTTGCAGGCGGCTTGTGTTTCTACCCTCCTAGCCTAACATATACAGAGGGAGCCATTCAATCAATGTATAGATCTTCCCCTCTGGAGGTTCCTTAAGGTCCGATATTGGAAGTAGGTTTAGGTATCTTTGGTTAGGATCAATCAAACATAGGTGAGAGTTTTCCTCTTAGTGGAAACCTCAACATCTCTATGGGGCTCAACCCACATCTCCTATCAGTTTGGTTAGAGAACGTTTTAGGTTTTGGAACATATTTATTTGGTGGTTCAGGGACTCTAGATCTAGGCTTTTTGGGGTCAGTACTGACAACGAACCTTTTTGGTGGGGACTCTCTCGATTTCTTTCTGCCCTCAAAGTAACACAAGTACTTTCCACAAGGAAGTGGTGGATCCCTCGGGTCAAAAACATTTCTCGATTCTATGTTGGTTTCATCAGCCCCGATCACTAGGGTCCTGGGAGACACTGCCTCTGCAAACATTTTGGAAGGAAGTAATGTATATGTAGAGCCTCTAGTGTGACCTGCGTATTCATCTCCGTCAAAGCAATCCTCCCCAAGGCATCAAAAAAATAAGAGTGATATATCGCGGGGGGAGAAAAAATTGGTTCTAGGGCTTGACATCTTAGAGCCCCATGTTGTGGACATGGAAGAGATGGCATTGGTGGGTATGGCTCGGGGACATTGTTTCAACATGAATCTTCTAAAGGAATGGGAAGATTGCACCTGGTTGGCGGCTCTGGGTAAGTACCCTTCTGTTCGAACCCTTGCTCAGGGTTGGTTATATTTTAAGTTTAGGTTGGAGACTAAGGAGGATTTGGTTTTGAAGTAGACTTGGAGTATTGAATCCACTTCTATCATTATTAAAAAATGAACACACTTGTTCGATGCTAGAAAGGAGTGTATGGACATAGCTCATTTATGGGTCAAACTTCCCGACCTTCCCATGGAATTTTGGTCTAAGAAATTTTTTATGGAGTTGGGGAATGCTTTGGGATCCTACTTGGACGCATATATGTCTTTCCTAGAAACAAGAGAGATGTTATTGGAAAGGATTTTGGTGTCCCTTGACATAAGGGAGGGACTGCTTGAAGTGTTGGATATTGTCTCTGGAGACAAATATTTCAAACATAAATTAGAATATGAAGGGGTGCCATTCCGATGCAAAATATGTCATCAATATGGTCACAATGCAAACCAGTGTAAATTTCCACTCCATGGGAGGACAATGGGGTCGCGTTTTCTCTCAAAAAAGAAGCAATCGGTGTCACAAAGAGAGAATCTTTCTAAATAATCAGTGAGGGGTAAAGAGAAACTTCCCAATTCTTCGTCACATGAACTCTTAGTAGGTGAAATCAATTTAGGGGATATTTCTATGGATGCTTTGTTAGCAGAAGGACTCAATTCATCTTCAAATATGAATAGTCCATAAGTTATGGAGAAACATAAGCAATCCACGACACAATTGGGTAAGAATTCGATTCCACATCCCAAAATCATCATTTTGATTAATTCTTTATCTCTCCTTGGAAAAGATTGGGTGGGGTCATTGAAAAACATCTCCTTCTCCTCTGAGGAGAATTTGTCGTCTTCTTTCTTAGGGAAAGGCTCCTCCTTAGCCCATGTATCCTTGCCCCCCCAATCATTCTCTTCCTCTGCTATGAAAATTACTGAGGAATTTTCAACCTTGATGGACTCGAAAGAGGAGGCTATTTCCTACCATCTCATAAGTCGATCTATACCCTCTTCCTATACCCTCTTCCTCCAACTTTTCTAAGAAATCTGAGGGAATTGGCCTCAACCCTATTCATTCCTCAAGGGGTTTGGGTTGAGGGAGGAAATATTTATTTTTCAAAGCCTAGAAACAGGAACTTGTTGATCTTGCAACAACAAAGAAATTATCTATAAAAGGGGCACTTAGAGCATCATCAACCCTGGTAGGGGTTTTCCCATGAAATTGCTCTCCTTAAATTGTTGGGGTGTGGTGAACCCGTCAATTTGGTGAAAGACCTGTGGGTTCCTTTTGACTCAAGTTTCAAGGAAGCGACAATGGTTCAATTTGTAGCAAATCTAAAGAA
>JZKD02S0663659.1:0-15473 GCA_000966675.3 Picea glauca | reverse complement strand
ATATCTTATGGAAAAGGCTAAGGTTTGCAAGGGCTTGCATATGGATGAAGAGTTCTACTACATATTATTGTTGGATATGTGTTATATTCTTTGCATGTGTGTGTGCAGGCACGTCAGATTTGAAAACTACGTCTAATGATACCAAATTCCTTCGTTCTTTTTTTCATGTGCACCAAACGCTTCCTAGGGGGGGCCAGGTATGCCCCCCCTGGCTACGCGTAGCGCTACCCCAATTTTTTTTTTTAGGCGGTTTTTTCTATTTTTAGAAGTTTTATAAATTAATCCTGGATTAAGGGATTAGGGTTTTGGTATCTATGAAATACCTAAAAGCATTGTATATATTGTATGGTGAATGGTGAAATTAATACACTGAAGAGTTGAAAGGTTTTCTCCTTGTTAAGGGTTTCCGGTGTAAATCTCTGTGTACTATGTGTATGAGCCATTGATTAATTTATGTTTTTCTTAAGAATCTATATGCATTGCTTTACTTCATAGGTTTGAAACTTACATGTGGTATCATAGCTCATTTTTGGCTTCAAAGGGACGTCTTTGTTCAAGAGGGTTTGGCTCAGTCTTGATAGATCAAGTTTATCTTGTTTCTATGATAAACCTGGGCTTAGTGGGATATTTTGTAGTGGTTATTCAAGCGTAGAAATAGGAATTTATAGATATTATAGAATCAAGATAGAGAAGTTCAACGGTAAAAACTTTGAGCTATGGAATCTCAAGATGGGGGACCTTCTTGTAGTGAAAGAACAATGGATCATTATGGATCCTGGTACAGAGCCTACTGGTACACAACCTACTGGCACACAGACGACTGGTACACAACCTACTAGTACACAAATTACTAGTACACCACCTGCTAGTATGTCGAAGGAAGATTGGGAGAAGTTGGACAAAAGAGCAAGAAGTATTATTCGACTCTGCCTGGCAGATTCAGTGTTGTTGAATGTCTCGAGAGCATCTATATCCAAGGAACTATGGGATAAGTTAGGGAATTTGTATCAATAAAAGTCCATGGTAAACAAGTTGTTTCTTCGAAAGAAGTTGTATCATATTAGGATGGAAGATGGAGATTCTGTGACANGATTGGTAGTACCACTCAATCTACATTGAAGTATGAGGATGTAGTTGCATCCTTGTTATCTGAAGAGATGAGGCGGGAAAGCATGGATGGTCATAGCACATATGCTTTATTTGTAAGAGGTCATACCCAAGACATGAATCCTAGTAAGTCTTCAGGGGGGTGATATAAATCTATAGGTATATCTAAGTCTCCAGGAAAATCTTTGAGGAAATGATGGAAGTGTGGTAAAATAGAGCATTATAAGAAAGATTGCAAGTCTAAGAAGGTTGATAAACGAAATAGATCTGATAGCACCTCTTCCACAGAGGAGAAAACCTCCACTGAAGGAGGTTATGTTTACCTGGCATCTATAGGTACACATGCATACCATGATGTATGGTTGATCAACTCAGGTGCATCATACCATATGAATCCTCACAGAGAGTGGTTCTATGAATATGAAAAATACGATGGTGGTGATGTATTCCTAGGATATGACTTGACAACCAAAATCATGGGACGTGGAAGGGTTAAGTTGCTGCTAAAATATGGAAGGATTAGAACTCTCCCTGGGGTTCTACACATTCCAAAACTAGCTAGGAGCCTAATATCTATAAGCAAGTTGGATGATGTAGGAGTGGATACTGTATTGGGAAAGGGCACTTGCAAGATGGTACGAAGAGAAATGGTGTTGATGAGGGGAGTTCAATGTGTAACTCTATACAATTTGTTGGGAAGAACTTGTACTAATGGGTGTAATAGTTCTCTTGTCCATGAGAAGAGAAATAAATAATACAAGACCAATATTGTCCCTGGAAAGAAGACCATGTTGTGGCATCAAAGACTGTGACATATTGGAGAAAAGGGCCTTCGAACACTACATGGTAAAGGTAGGGTTGAAGATATGTCTAATTGCACTTTGGATTTTGATTTCTGTGAACATTGCATATATGGTAAGCATAATCGAGTAAGATTCCCATCCGGTTCTATAAGAGAAAATGGGATCTTAGAGTTTATACACAGTGATGTGTTTGGACATGTGTATGTTCCATCACTAGGTAAATATGTGTATTATGTTTCATTCATATATGATTTCTCAAGGAACACATGGATTTGTTTTCTTAGAAAGAAATATGAGGTATTTGATAAATTTAAAGAGTTTAAGGCTCTGGTAGAAAATCAAACATAGAAGAAAATAAAGGTATTGAGAACAAATAATGGTGGATAATTCTACGGAAATGAATTCGAAGAATTCTGTAAGAACTGTGGTATATCAAGGAAGAAGACTACTCCATACACACCTTAGCAAAATGGAGTTGCAGAAAGGATGAACATGACACTGATGGAAAAATAAAGGATCATGCTTAGTGGTGTCGAGTTAGGACATGAATTATGGGCAGAGGCAGTGGGTACAACAGGTTACTTGGTCAATCAATCACCCTCATTAGCATTGGATGATAAAACTCCACACAAGGTATGGACTGGTAGGACACCCTCTCTTGAACATTCCAGAGTGTTTGGTTGTGATGCTTATGTACATGCTCCAAAGGAAAATAGGTGTAAGATGGATAATAAAGCTAAAAAGTGTATCTTTATGGGTTATAAATATGGTGTGAAAGGTTATAAGATTTGGAACCCAAAAACTAAGAAGATTGTTTACAGTCAGGATGTTTTTTTTAGAGAGTTAAAAGATGTGTCCAAACATGAATTCCTACCAATGCAAGACAAACCTGAGAAAATAGAGTTTGAGTTGGATGATACAAAATATGAATCATCTAAAGAAGATGAAGGAGAAGAATAATAACCTCATACTCTAGTATTGAGGAGATCAGTGAGGGAAAGAAGGCAACTAGAAAGGTATAGTCCACCTAATTTTCGTTCTAATTTTTCTTTATCTATTACTGATGATGATCCCAGAACTGTCAGGGAAGTAGTGAATTCAGAGGATAGTAAACTATGGAAGAAGGTCATGGTTGAAGAAATGGATGCCTTGGATAAGAATGAGGCATGGGATATAGTTGAGTTTCCATCTGGAAGAAAATTTGTTGGTAGAAAATGGTTGTTTAAGAAGAAGCTTAATGCAGAAGGAAAGGTGGAGAAATCCAAATCTCGGTTAGTCGCAAAAGGTTATTCCCAGGTAGATGGAATTAACTTTGGTGAGATTTTTTCTCTCACTACCAAGTTAACGTCTATTAGATTTATTTTATCTATTGTTTATAACTTTGATCTTGAAGTGGAAGAGATGGATGTCAAGACAACATTCCTACATGAGGATCTAGAAGAAGAAATATACACAAAGAAACCAAAAGGATTTGTAGTGAAGGGAAAGAAAGAGTTGGTCTGTAATATAAATAAGTCACTATACAGTCTAAGGAAATCACCTAGGATGTGGTACCAAAATATTGACACATACATCCTTGGATTGGGATTTGTGAGAAGCAAGGTTGATCACTGTGTATATTCCAAGAAGGTTGGTAATCACTTCATTTATGTATTGTTGTTTGTTGATGACATGTTGCTAGTAGGAAATAACATGGATGTTATCAAGGAGGTGAAATCATAGATATCCTCCAAATTTGACATGAAGGATATCAGTGTTGCTAACTTCATTCTGGGAATGGAGATTAAAAGAGATCATGCAAACAGGAAACTATGGCTGAATCAGAGAAAATATGTTGAGACAATATTGCAAAGTTTTAATATGCATGGAAGTAAACTAGTCAAGGTTCCTATTCCTATTCCTATAAGTGTAAAGTTATCTGCAGATCAATGTCCCAAGACACAGGAAGAAGAAGAAGACATGTCCCATGTTTCGTATGCCAGTGCAGTTGGCAGTTTGATGTATGAAATGGTCTGTACTAGACCGTACAGTGCACATGTAGTGGGAGTTTTGAGCAGGTATATGTCAAAACCATAGAAGGATAATTGGACAACAATAAAGAGGGTCTTCAGGTATTTGTGTGGCACTACCAATTATGGATTGTGATACCAAGGAACACCAGGATTGGACATAGTGATGGAAATACATGGCTTTATTGATGCAGAATGGGCTAGAGATCTGGATCACAGAAGATCTACAAGTGGGTATGTGTTTAAACTATTTGGAGGAGCAATCAATTGGATGAGAAAAAGACAGGTTGTAGTGGCACTCATAACTACAGAAGTTGAATACATGGCAACCACTCATGCAAGAAAGGAAGCAGTATGGTTACATAGATTGTGTTCAGGTAATGGGTTGGTACAACAAGCCATGAGATTATATTGTGATAGTCAGAGTGCAATCTTCCTGGCAAAGAACCCAACTGATCATTCAAAGACAAAGCATATTGATGTTCAGTATCACTTTGTGAGCGATGTGGTTGAAGAAAAGAAGGTGTTGCTGGAAAAGGTTGACACTTTCAAGAATGTTGTAGATTCATTGAAAAATTTTGTGAGCACATAAAAGTTCTCCTAGTGTAGAGTAACAATGGGCATTGTTGCCCTGGATTGTTGACTATATAATCTTGTGTACCCTTCGATGCAAAGAAAACAACAAGTGGGAGAATGTTTGGTATGTGTTATATTCTTTGCATGTGTGTGTGTGGCCGTGTCAGATTCGACAACTGTGTATAACGATCCCAAGTTCCTTTGTTCTTTGTGTCGTGTGCGTCGGGTGCTTCCTAGGGGGTTCCCAGGGGGGGGAAGGTATGACCCCCCTGGTTACAAGCAATGCCCCGATTTTGTTTTTTTGGGCGGTTTTTGCTATTTTAACAGATTTTTCTATTTTTAGCAGTTTTCTAAATTAATCTTGGATTAAGGGATTAGGGTTTTGGTATCTACGGAATAAATAAAAACATTGTATATATTTTATGGTGAATGGTGAAATTAATACAATGAAGAGTGGAAAGGTTTTCTCCTGATTAAGGGTTCTTCGTGTAAATCTGTATGTACTATGTGTATGATCAATTGATTAATTTATGTTTTGATTAATAATCTATATGCATTGCTTTACTTCACAGGTTTAAAACTTACAATTATACTTGAGAGATTTGCTTTAGTTCTCTCAGTTAGATTGTGGATCTTCTTCATCAAAGGCATTGGAGAAAAGGTGTGTGTGTTGGAGAAAAGAGCCATTGATAAGGACCTTGCAACATCAAGACATGGGTTGTATTCTCCACTTTCCATTTAATATAATCCAACAATACATTTCTTCCCTATAAAGGTGTCTTAGATTTTATTGTATAACTCCTTGATCTTATACATATAATTCATTGGAATATATGTGTGTGTGTGTGTGTGTGTGTGTGTGTGTGTGTGTGTGTATTCTCTCTCTTTGTTGGTTTGTACTTCTTAAACAAGTTCACCATCCCACAAACTCAAAGAAGGAGCTACAACGATGACATTAGTGATGATCAAGCATCGTTTAAAAGGTATGTCCCTTGTACCTCTCTAAACTAGATTATATGGAAATGAAGATTAAGGTGAAGTTTGTATTCTATCTTGTTTTGTTCTAGATTCAAGTGGAAGTTAGGGATATTAGTTTGTGTCTTCACTTATCGATTTGTCCGATAAAAAAATTGGCGACCATACTAGGGATACAAACTTTTTTGGTTTTTTGCTTCTTATTTTCTTTTAGCTTTCCTTCTTCTAGTTAATTTCATTCTCTGAGTTTGTGGGTGATCCATATTGACTCCCTGGGTCTGAAGGTTCATTGAGATTTTTTTTCTTTCTTCCCAATTTTATTTATTTTCAGAGATCATCGCACTATGTCCTATTCTTAGCCTACGATGATCCTTTGTTGTCGCACTCTATTGGTGCAGACCAGTGAAATGATGTTGCACTGTACCTTATTGTCAGGCTACGATGATCCTAGATCATCGCATTTTACTCCTCTGCAACCTGAGATGATTCTTGTAGGAATTGTTGGGTGACAATCATTTTTCTTTTCTCTACCCAGTTTTTTCTTTACTTCCTCCAATGAAATTTTGGCACTAGTGAATGATTGATTTACAACTTTTAAGCCTACATTTTATTGATTTTCAAAAATTTAAAGTCTTCTTTATAAGATTTTCAAACTTTCTTTTGATTTCTCATCACAAGGGTGTAATCTTAAGATTTTGGTCCTGAGTTCTTTTTTGATAAAGGGTCCTTGATTTCTTTTGAGTTTTGGATTTTTTTTACTTTAAGGATTGTTAATTTCTTAAGAAAATTTTTTTGTTTACATTTGACAAAAAAACTTCTCATCATTTCAATTTTTCTTACATTGTGAGTTTTATTTGGGAATAGTGTTGAAAATGTGCTAGTTTTCTTGGACCATGCTTTCATTTCTTCATCACATCTTTGATCTGGTTTGAGAAAGAAAGAACTGAAGTTTATTTTTCTTTTTAGTAGTATTTGAAAGAAAATTGTTGCATTCAAATATTTTTAGGAAGAGAAAAATTGGAAAATATAGTAGTCTTTCACTGTTTGGAATCTATTTCATTCCAAAATTGAGAAATTGTGTTTCGTAGCTTTTTTATTCTAAAAAGAGAAAGGTTATCCCCATTGTAATTAGAGTTCATCGAATTAAATGATTTCATATCATCTATCCTTTCATTTTATTGGGTCAAGGTTGAATACATCATCTGTTTCATTTATGTTTCCCTTTTGAGTAAGCAACAACCCTTAAAATACAACGTAATTTTAAAATCTATTAGCAACTTTTAATTTCTAGAAATTTTATACACCAATATTAGCTAGGATAGCACTTCGGAATAGGTTGTAAGAACACTCTCCAAAGAATCAAAACACACAATAGTATCTTTTGATAGGGAGAGTTCAAATCCACTTGCCCTTCTAACACAAGGGTCAATCATGAGGTCGCATTAGGGTTGACATAGTTACTCACCCTGCTTTGTTGGTCTTAGTGTAGAGATTGTGTGTATTATTGGGAGTCACTTGAGAAGAAAACCTCGTGGGCACCTTCTTGAGTTGATTTCGGTCTTATATACCCTGCCTTTGCATGTGGATTGGACTGTCGACTGCTTCCCCAAGCATCATTGTCATAATTGGTAACCTTAGTAGCCTATATATTTAGAGTCTTTACACGAGGTGAATGTGGAGGGGAAAGTCTTCACAGTACCTAGAATCGACGTTGGCTAAAATCACTCGGTATCCTTAAAGGGTATACCCATGATTATGTGTGGGAGCTTGCACTAGGGTGTAAGTCCATTAAGCAGCTTGTCAACATAACTTTTCCACCTGCTTTATCCTGACCCCTTCCTATCTTGATTTCAGGACATTGGATTTCATCACCAACTACTGACTTCGAAATAAGAAGGTTTGTTTGTGTGTTTGGTATCTAGATTTTATTAGTGATTGTTGTTTTTTTCTCTAGTTGGCCATAGATTTATTTCATTATTTATTTGGTGCATCCAACATCATTCCTTGTCGTTCACGTAGGATGCAAGGGTTACCTCCAGAAGATCCAAAAGAATACATTCCTTTGCTTCCTAACTCACTAGAGGGTTCTCCTGAAGGAGAAATCAATAACGACATAGCCTTTGAGATTGTAAGTTCTACTCCATTGGAGGAATCAACACTTCTTGTAAATCCATTATTGAGTGTTGTACAAGATCCACTTTTCTTCCGGATTCATTCATCGGGAGACGTTGTTTCTGAAGATTATACTAGAATACCTACTCAACCACTCTTTTAGAGTGATTCATTTAGAACTCTGGTTTATACTAATAGAATTTTTAATCCTAGCTCCGTTCTTGTCCATTCTCTTTGGAGGACCTGTTTAGGCCACAATATTTTTGATAAACTAGGAATGAGTCCTAATCAACCAATGGGATCACATATGCATGTGACTTCCACTTCATATACAGTACCTTTAGATCATTTTACTGGAACGAACAGTAATGTTATCACAGTTTCAGACCAATTGTCGGTTGGTTCTCACACAATTCTTCCTCTTCAGCACGCTAACTCTACCATAGTCCCACAAGTTATGCATGTTTCTGCCAGAAGTGCGGAAATCACTCAAGATCCTATTGGAAATCCACTTCCTCTTATATCAAATCTGTCACTTCCTCCTGGGTATAATGCTTTGAATACTTCCATTGCTAATCCTACCCAGAATCCATCCACAGGGTCTAATATTTTTTTTCTTCTTGGGTACAATGTTGGTAGTTGTTTTGTTCCTACACCTACCCAGGTTCCCTCCAAGGGGCCTAGAATTCCTCCTCCACCTTCACCTAGAGGATCTAATTGTCCTAGCCCAAGTATCTCCAATAAATTTTGAGTCACAAGTCATTTTGTCGCTTCTATTTTTCAAATTCCTGTTGGAGGTCAACCTCAAGTTGGCGNCACATTCCAAAACTAGCTAGGAGCCTAATATCTATAAGCAAGTTGGATGATGTAGGAGTGGATACTGTATTGGGAAAGGGCACTTGCAAGATGGTACGAAGAGAAATGGTGTTGATGAGGGGAGTTCAATGTGTAACTCTATACAATTTGTTGGGAAGAACTTGTACTAATGGGTGTAATAGTTCTCTTGTCCATGAGAAGAGAAATAAATAATACAAGACCAATATTGTCCCTGGAAAGAAGACCATGTTGTGGCATCAAAGACTGTGACATATTGGAGAAAAGGGCCTTCGAACACTACATGGTAAAGGTAGGGTTGAAGATATGTCTAATTGCACTTTGGATTTTGATTTCTGTGAACATTGCATATATGGTAAGCATAATCGAGTAAGATTCCCATCCGGTTCTATAAGAGAAAATGGGATCTTAGAGTTTATACACAGTGATGTGTTTGGACATGTGTATGTTCCATCACTAGGTAAATATGTGTATTATGTTTCATTCATATATGATTTCTCAAGGAACACATGGATTTGTTTTCTTAGAAAGAAATATGAGGTATTTGATAAATTTAAAGAGTTTAAGGCTCTGGTAGAAAATCAAACATAGAAGAAAATAAAGGTATTGAGAACAAATAATGGTGGATAATTCTACGGAAATGAATTCGAAGAATTCTGTAAGAACTGTGGTATATCAAGGAAGAAGACTACTCCATACACACCTTAGCAAAATGGAGTTGCAGAAAGGATGAACATGACACTGATGGAAAAATAAAGGATCATGCTTAGTGGTGTCGAGTTAGGACATGAATTATGGGCAGAGGCAGTGGGTACAACAGGTTACTTGGTCAATCAATCACCCTCATTAGCATTGGATGATAAAACTCCACACAAGGTATGGACTGGTAGGACACCCTCTCTTGAACATTCCAGAGTGTTTGGTTGTGATGCTTATGTACATGCTCCAAAGGAAAATAGGTGTAAGATGGATAATAAAGCTAAAAAGTGTATCTTTATGGGTTATAAATATGGTGTGAAAGGTTATAAGATTTGGAACCCAAAAACTAAGAAGATTGTTTACAGTCAGGATGTTTTTTTTAGAGAGTTAAAAGATGTGTCCAAACATGAATTCCTACCAACGCAAGACAAACCTGAGAAAATAGAGTTTGAGTTGGATGATACAAAATATGAATCATCTAAAGAAGATGAAGGAGAAGAATAATAACCTCATACTCTAGTATTGAGGATATCAGTGAGGGAAAGAAGGCAACTAGAAAGGTATAGTCCACCTAATTTTCGTTCTAATTTTTCTTTATCTATTACTGATGATGATCCCAGAACTGTCAGGGAATTAGTGAATTCAGAGGATAGTAAACTATGGAAGAAGGTCATGGTTGAAGAAATGGATGCATTGGATAAGAATGAGGCATGGGATATAGTTGAGTTTCCATCTGGAATAAAATTTGTTGGTAGAAAATGGTTGTTTAAGAAGAAGCTTAATGCAGAAGGAAAGGTGGAGAAATCCAAATCTCGGTTAGTAGCAAAAGGTTATTCCCAGGTAGATGGAATTGACTTTGGTGAGATTTTTTCTCTCACTACCAAGTTAACGTCTATTAGATTTATTTTATCTATTGTTTATAACTTTGATCTTGAAGTGGAAGAGATGGATGTCAAGACAACATTCCTACATGAGGATCTAGAAGAAGAAATATACACAAAGAAACCAAAAGGATTTGTAGTGAAGGGAAAGAAAGAGTTGGTCTGTAATATAAATAAGTCACTATACAGTCTAAGGAAATCACCTAGGATGTGGTACCAAAATATTGACACATACATCCTTGGATTGGGATTTGTGAGAAGCAAGGTTGATCACTGTGTATATTCCAAGAAGGTTGGTAATCACTTCATTTATGTATTGTTGTTTGTTGATGACATGTTGCTAGTAGGAAATAACATGGATGTTATCAAGGAGGTGAAATCATAGATATCCTCCAAATTTGACATGAAGGATATCAGTGTTGCTAACTTCATTCTGGGAATGGAGATTAAAAGAGATCATGCAAACAGGAAACTATGGCTGAATCAGAGAAAATATGTTGAGACAATATTGCAAAGTTTTAATATGCATGGAAGTAAACTAGTCAAGGTTCCTATTCCTATTCCTATAAGTGTAAAGTTATCTGCAGATCAATGTCCCAAGACACAGGAAGAAGAAGAAGACATGTCCCATGTTTCGTATGCCAGTGCAGTTGGCAGTTTGATGTATGAAATGGTCTGTACTAGACCGTACAGTGCACATGTAGTGGGAGTTTTGAGCAGGTATATGTCAAAACCATAGAAGGATAATTGGACAACAATAAAGAGGGTCTTCAGGTATTTGTGTGGCACTACCAATTATGGATTGTGATACCAAGGAACACCAGGATTGGACATAGTGATGGAAATACATGGCTTTATTGATGCAGAATGGGCTAGAGATCTGGATCACAGAAGATCTACAAGTGGGTATGTGTTTAAACTATTTGGAGGAGCAATCAATTGGATGAGAAAAAGACAGGTTGTAGTGGCACTCATAACTACAGAAGTTGAATACATGGCAACCACTCATGCAAGAAAGGAAGCAGTATGGTTACATAGATTGTGTTCAGGTAATGGGTTGGTACAACAAGCCATGAGATTATATTGTGATAGTCAGAGTGCAATCTTCCTGGCAAAGAACCCAACTGATCATTCAAAGACAAAGCATATTGATGTTCAGTATCACTTTGTGAGCGATGTGGTTGAAGAAAAGAAGGTGTTGCTGGAAAAGGTTGACACTTTCAAGAATGTTGTAGATTCATTGAAAAATTTTGTGAGCACATAAAAGTTCTCCTAGTGTAGAGTAACAATGGGCATTGTTGCCCTGGATTGTTGACTATATAATCTTGTGTACCCTTCGATGCAAAGAAAACAACAAGTGGGAGAATGTTTGGTATGTGTTATATTCTTTGCATGTGTGTGTGTGGCCGTGTCAGATTCGACAACTGTGTATAACGATCCCAAGTTCCTTTGTTCTTTGTGTCGTGTGCGTCGGGTGCTTCCTAGGGGGTTCCCAGGGGGGGGAAGGTATGACCCCCCTGGTTACAAGCAATGCCCCGATTTTGTTTTTTTGGGCGGTTTTTGCTATTTTAACAGATTTTTCTATTTTTAGCAGTTTTCTAAATTAATCTTGGATTAAGGGATTAGGGTTTTGGTATCTACGGAATAAATAAAAACATTGTATATATTTTATGGTGAATGGTGAAATTAATACAATGAAGAGTGGAAAGGTTTTCTCCTGATTAAGGGTTCTTCGTGTAAATCTGTATGTACTATGTGTATGATCAATTGATTAATTTATGTTTTGATTAATAATCTATATGCATTGCTTTACTTCACAGGTTTAAAACTTACAATTATACTTGAGAGATTTGCTTTAGTTCTCTCAGTTAGATTGTGGATCTTCTTCATCAAAGGCATTGGAGAAAAGGTGTGTGTGTTGGAGAAAAGAGCCATTGATAAGGACCTTGCAACATCAAGACATGGGTTGTATTCTCCACTTTCCATTTAATATAATCCAACAATACATTTCTTCCCTATAAAGGTGTCTTAGATTTTATTGTATAACTCCTTGATCTTATACATATAATTCATTGGAATATATGTGTGTGTGTGTGTGTGTGTGTGTGTGTGTGTGTGTGTGTATTCTCTCTCTTTGTTGGTTTGTACTTCTTAAACAAGTTCACCATCCCACAAACTCAAAGAAGGAGCTACAACGATGACATTAGTGATGATCAAGCATCGTTTAAAAGGTATGTCCCTTGTACCTCTCTAAACTAGATTATATGGAAATGAAGATTAAGGTGAAGTTTGTATTCTATCTTGTTTTGTTCTAGATTCAAGTGGAAGTTAGGGATATTAGTTTGTGTCTTCACTTATCGATTTGTCCGATAAAAAAATTGGCGACCATACTAGGGATACAAACTTTTTTGGTTTTTTGCTTCTTATTTTCTTTTAGCTTTCCTTCTTCTAGTTAATTTCATTCTCTGAGTTTGTGGGTGATCCATATTGACTCCCTGGGTCTGAAGGTTCATTGAGATTTTTTTTCTTTCTTCCCAATTTTATTTATTTTCAGAGATCATCGCACTATGTCCTATTCTTAGCCTACGATGATCCTTTGTTGTCGCACTCTATTGGTGCAGACCAGTGAAATGATGTTGCACTGTACCTTATTGTCAGGCTACGATGATCCTAGATCATCGCATTTTACTCCTCTGCAACCTGAGATGATTCTTGTAGGAATTGTTGGGTGACAATCATTTTTCTTTTCTCTACCCAGTTTTTTCTTTACTTCCTCCAATGAAATTTTGGCACTAGTGAATGATTGATTTACAACTTTTAAGCCTACATTTTATTGATTTTCAAAAATTTAAAGTCTTCTTTATAAGATTTTCAAACTTTCTTTTGATTTCTCATCACAAGGGTGTAATCTTAAGATTTTGGTCCTGAGTTCTTTTTTGATAAAGGGTCCTTGATTTCTTTTGAGTTTTGGATTTTTTTTACTTTAAGGATTGTTAATTTCTTAAGAAAATTTTTTTGTTTACATTTGACAAAAAAACTTCTCATCATTTCAATTTTTCTTACATTGTGAGTTTTATTTGGGAATAGTGTTGAAAATGTGCTAGTTTTCTTGGACCATGCTTTCATTTCTTCATCACATCTTTGATCTGGTTTGAGAAAGAAAGAACTGAAGTTTATTTTTCTTTTTAGTAGTATTTGAAAGAAAATTGTTGCATTCAAATATTTTTAGGAAGAGAAAAATTGGAAAATATAGTAGTCTTTCACTGTTTGGAATCTATTTCATTCCAAAATTGAGAAATTGTGTTTCGTAGCTTTTTTATTCTAAAAAGAGAAAGGTTATCCCCATTGTAATTAGAGTTCATCGAATTAAATGATTTCATATCATCTATCCTTTCATTTTATTGGGTCAAGGTTGAATACATCATCTGTTTCATTTATGTTTCCCTTTTGAGTAAGCAACAACCCTTAAAATACAACGTAATTTTAAAATCTATTAGCAACTTTTAATTTCTAGAAATTTTATACACCAATATTAGCTAGGATAGCACTTCGGAATAGGTTGTAAGAACACTCTCCAAAGAATCAAAACACACAATAGTATCTTTTGATAGGGAGAGTTCAAATCCACTTGCCCTTCTAACACAAGGGTCAATCATGAGGTCGCATTAGGGTTGACATAGTTACTCACCCTGCTTTGTTGGTCTTAGTGTAGAGATTGTGTGTATTATTGGGAGTCACTTGAGAAGAAAACCTCGTGGGCACCTTCTTGAGTTGATTTCGGTCTTATATACCCTGCCTTTGCATGTGGATTGGACTGTCGACTGCTTCCCCAAGCATCATTGTCATAATTGGTAACCTTAGTAGCCTATATATTTAGAGTCTTTACACGAGGTGAATGTGGAGGGGAAAGTCTTCACAGTACCTAGAATCGACGTTGGCTAAAATCACTCGGTATCCTTAAAGGGTATACCCATGATTATGTGTGGGAGCTTGCACTAGGGTGTAAGTCCATTAAGCAGCTTGTCAACATAACTTTTCCACCTGCTTTATCCTGACCCCTTCCTATCTTGATTTCAGGACATTGGATTTCATCACCAACTACTGACTTCGAAATAAGAAGGTTTGTTTGTGTGTTTGGTATCTAGATTTTATTAGTGATTGTTGTTTTTTTCTCTAGTTGGCCATAGATTTATTTCATTATTTATTTGGTGCATCCAACATCATTCCTTGTCGTTCACGTAGGATGCAAGGGTTACCTCCAGAAGATCCAAAAGAATACATTCCTTTGCTTCCTAACTCACTAGAGGGTTCTCCTGAAGGAGAAATCAATAACGACATAGCCTTTGAGATTGTAAGTTCTACTCCATTGGAGGAATCAACACTTCTTGTAAATCCATTATTGAGTGTTGTACAAGATCCACTTTTCTTCCGGATTCATTCATCGGGAGACGTTGTTTCTGAAGATTATACTAGAATACCTACTCAACCACTCTTTTAGAGTGATTCATTTAGAACTCTGGTTTATACTAATAGAATTTTTAATCCTAGCTCCGTTCTTGTCCATTCTCTTTGGAGGACCTGTTTAGGCCACAATATTTTTGATAAACTAGGAATGAGTCCTAATCAACCAATGGGATCACATATGCATGTGACTTCCACTTCATATACAGTACCTTTAGATCATTTTACTGGAACGAACAGTAATGTTATCACAGTTTCAGACCAATTGTCGGTTGGTTCTCACACAATTCTTCCTCTTCAGCACGCTAACTCTACCATAGTCCCACAAGTTATGCATGTTTCTGCCAGAAGTGCGGAAATCACTCAAGATCCTATTGGAAATCCACTTCCTCTTATATCAAATCTGTCACTTCCTCCTGGGTATAATGCTTTGAATACTTCCATTGCTAATCCTACCCAGAATCCATCCACAGGGTCTAATATTTTTTTTCTTCTTGGGTACAATGTTGGTAGTTGTTTTGTTCCTACACCTACCCAGGTTCCCTCCAAGGGGCCTAGAATTCCTCCTCCACCTTCACCTAGAGGATCTAATTGTCCTAGCCCAAGTATCTCCAATAAATTTTGAGTCACAAGTCATTTTGTCGCTTCTATTTTTCAAATTCCTGTTGGAGGTCAACCTCAAGTTGGCGGGAAATCTCCAGTTGGGGGGAAACCTCAAGTTGGAGGCCATAACCTAGTGTATCGACAAAAGACCCATGAATTACAATATCCACCTTGGAATTTTCCTTTCCAAGGTAATCAATGACCACTTGGGGGGAAAAATATTCAGGTTAATTCTTTCATACCCCCTAATCACGGGCAAACATATCCAGAATCTCTGAATCCTACTTGGGGTCTAAATTTTCATTTAAACAATCCTCTTTTACTCACATTTTTTATTATATTTATGAGTGGAGGATCATAAGACGCTTAATCAAAGTTCCCCTTCCTGATCAACTATTGGTCGAGCGGTTTAC
>JZKD02S0663626.1:0-11901 GCA_000966675.3 Picea glauca | reverse complement strand
CGTGCAATTGAAAATACTAACAACCCAAAACTAAAAGGGATCAATACACAAACTGTCAATGAGAGGTGATCTGGTGGTGTGTAGGAAGAGGCCTAACACCTTCAAAATGATCATTATCCTCAAACTATCCACATCTATGTATAATTATAAATCCTCATCCCTCCTTGAGTCCAATGACCCCATGATTCTAGCGTGGCCATGATTGATGTGGAAGTTTACACATTTCAAATTCCTCCAAGTGTCCAATCCCACTTCTCTATGACTCCTATCGAGATTTCAATGAATTTCAAGGTATAAGGCATATGGGTTATGTAAGGGACTTAACACCCACATGGATGTGAGTCATCTAATATCTCTAGATAAGAAAATAGTCACAGTCATGTGGTTTGACAACCCAAAATGTAGGCCCGAATGTTCATGTTTTCAATTGAGTGGATTTACTCAAGAAAGATTCATCTCTCAAGACAGTGCTATCATTTAATGATCATCGTCTCTGGTGATTGTTTTTTATCCTTTTAGAGGGAAATCCTTTGGTGTATGGATCTTGGCCTTGAATCCCTTCCATCAACGCATCAATTATTCCAATGACCTCCTTGATAGCTGATGCAGGAGCATCGCCAACACATCAATCGAGCCAGCGCGGAAGCGGAAGACAGCTGGATAAGCCAACACCAAATTTTGAAAACACTTTGGAATTGATGCGCAAAACTTTAATGCAGCCATTTAAGAAGGAGCGCCTTTTTATATTGTAAATGGACCTTGAGCGGATAGATCTCATCCTTTAGTAGGTAGACGACATTTAATCTAGTTAATGCAAGTAGGTAAAATTGAATTCCTAGATTAGACAGTTTAGAAGAAGGAGGGAAAACGGATATAGACACCCTCATTTGTACATTGTAACATAATTCAGGAATAGATGAGCCCGAGCATAGAAGCAGGAAGAGGAAGAGCAAGCAGAGAGCTGTGTGAAAGACATCCATGTATTGATATTTGAATTAATAGAAGAAGAGATTGATTCAAATTCATGGTTATGTGTCTGTTCTCTGTATATTGATGGTTTGCTCAATTGATGTTTGTTTCCTGTTATGCATTTGCTTTTATATGTTGTTTATGTGATTTCATGTTGAGTTTGAAGTCTGAGAGGGTGAAGGAATGAGTTTCAATTGTTTCTCTATTTGAGCCAGAGAATTCCTACAAGGAGTGCAGTAGAATTGTCCGCAAGGAGTGCGTTGATAGAGGGTTCAAATAGAGATAACTTTTGTTCTCATTCATCCCAAGGGTGCAGTTGGGCATAGGAGTCGTGCAAGGAGTGCGCAGGCTGGGTAAAAGTCTCAAGGTTGCGAACCTGAGTGAAGCATTTGACAGATTGCTGCTGCAGGTGTGCGTAGAGTCGAGGAACTTCAATACTTAGACGTTTGCTGAAGGTTTTCCGCAAGGAGTGCGTGGAAGAAGTTTTCTGAAGGACTTGAGAGTCGAGAGGAAGCTCAGGAGGTATAGAACCTTGATAAATCACCAAGGTGAGCACAGAAAAGTTGTGCCTGGAAGGCCTGTAGAAGTGTCGCAAGTCACGCGCAAGTGGACGGGTTTCGCAGGGGAACACTTAGTCATTCTGTGGGTTACGAAAGGAAGAACGGACGGTCGGTATTCCCTGAGGAGAATCCGTGAATCTCCGCGAGCAGACAGGTCTTGTGGAGGTGCAGGGGAGATACAACGACGTGTTCCCAAGGGTTCCAAGCTCAGGAGGGGAGGAGCCGTTGATCAGGACTACAAGGGTCATTGGACTCACAAGCCTATCATGGATCGAGGTTTCGTGAGTCGAGGCTCCAAATTATTGCATCAAGAATTGCGATATCGTGAAGTGCGATATCCTGATAGATCAGAACCGTCCATCAGTAGGGACGCGTGTCAAAAAGTCTGACGAATTCGGAGTTCGACATATAAGATTTCTTGAGGGCAGGATACTCGGATAGGTTGGAATAGCGAAACATGATATCCCGACAGCCAAAGGATAGTGTGGGGCCACGAAAGGATTAGTGGAGGACAGGTGGCACGCCTTATCGGAGTTCGGGAAAAGTAAGAGCCCGAACCCATTGACATCAGGATTCACGATCCCGCGAATTCCGAAATCCCGACAGAGTGACGGGACCGCTGAAAAGTTAAAGCGCGAGTTCATCGGAGTTTCGGTGTATCGGGTATCTGGAGTCGAAGAATCGAGTTGCTCGACACTACGAGTGCCGAAATCTCGATAAATAAAGTCCCGGCAAAAGAAAAGGAGGAATTCAACGTTGACCAGGTATCAGGTTTCGTGGATTCGTAAACCAAAAGGTCGACCAATAAACTCGCGAAGTCGCGAGTTCTGATTTCCCGATAAGTAAAGGGAGCGAAGTCGCACGAAGAGATCTGTGGGTGCGGATTTCCCGATAGGGAAATAGAAGAACCTTGGAGTTATTTGGGCCGATTGAAAGAGAAGATCCTATGAGCGGGTGTACCTGTGGGTGCGGCTGCGTCAGCTTGGTATCAGAGCACATAAAGACTCTTTTCTTTCTGTAGAAGAGAAGAAGGAAATTCGCCATGCCGCCAAGGAGAGAAAGGCAATCACCTGATCCAGAGGATAGGGAAATGCCAAGAAGAAGAGGCAGGCAGGTAACAAATCCAGAAATGGAGAGACAGATGCGTGATCTCCGAGCAAGACTCGAAGACATGGAGACAACGTAAAGATGCACAGCTAGTGCTGGGGATCTAAGTGATTCCGATAGTGAAGTAGAGGATGAACAAGAGGAGGAAGTTGCAGCTGAATATGCATCAAATGAGCGTTTGATCAGAGCTATTTCCAGGATGGGTGCAAAAGAAAAGATGGACATTCCAGTCTATGAAGGAAACTTGGATCTAGAGGAGCTTCTAGATTGGATTAGAGCTCTGGATACTTACTTAGACTACGAAGACGTCGAAGAAGACAAGAAAGTCAGGCATGCTTCCACGTGCTTGAAAGGACATGCAACATTATGGTGGGATGAGCTACAAGCAGATAGACGCTGCAAGGGAAAGTAGAAAATTAAGACCTGGGATAGGATGATCGTGAAGATGAAGGTGAAATTCATCCCTAGAGATTATCAAATTACTCTGTTCAGGAGGATGCAGAACCTGAGACAGAAAATGATGACAGTGAAAGAATACACAGAGGAATTTTATCGACTGAACATTAGGGCAGGTCATCGGGAGAGTGATGATGAGAAAGTTTCCAGGTATATGAATGGTCTAAGATATGATATCCAGGACGAGATGAGCATGGTAACCATCATGATGGTGGAGGATGCTTATCATATGGCTCTGAAAGCCGAGGAGAAGCTGAGCCGTAAGCAAAGTCAGAGGGGCCTAGGCAGAAGCCAGCCCAGAGGCAAGTCAGTTGCCCAGGAAAAATACCAGAAGCCCAAGGAGGAATGGAAGAAACCTCAGGGTAAAGTTGAGAGAGGTGAAACCTCACAGCGAGGGCCATACGTTGAACAGGGAGGGCAACATACAGAGCAGAGCGGAGGATATGCTGACAACAATACTTTTCCTCGTACCAGAGGTAGAGGAAGAGGAAGAGGTGGAGTAATCACATGCTTCACATATGGAAAGAATGGGCACAAGTCTTATGAGTGTCCAGAGAAGAAGGGCATTGGAGAAGCTCACATCACCGAAGCACAAAGGTGGGATGTTGAGGCCGAAGACACTGAAGGTGAAAGATCGCTTATGATGCGAAAAGTCCTTTTGACACCAGAGAAGGAGGTGGAAAGCTCAGTCCAAAGGACCAGACTTTTTAGGACTGCTTGCAAGACCAAGGACAAGGTGTGCAAGGTCATCGTAGACAGTGGTATCATAGATAATCGCGTATACACAGAGATGGTAGAGAATCTGGAGCTGGAGACGACTGATCATCCAAGCCCATACATAGTTTCGTGGCTACAGAAAGGACACCTGGTAACTGTTACTAAACAATGCTTGGTTGAATTCAAGATAGGTGGATATAATGATAAGATCTTATGTGATGTTATTCCCATGGATGTTTGTCATTTATTGCTGGGTAGACCATGGCAATATGACAGAAATGTGATTCATGATGGGCGAATGAACACATACACCCTGGAGAAGAATGGGAGGACACACATGTTCCTTCCGATAAAGGATAAGGAGGTGAAGCCGGAAGTAAGAAACACAGTACTTCTCATGAGTGGGAAGGAGATTCTTACGGAGGTGAAGAAGAAAGAAGATCCACAATTCTTTGTGGTCAGAAAACTGAGGATTGTTCTGACTAGCACGAGAGTGGATGATTTACCAGATGAGGTTCAGGAACTACTGGAAGAGTTCGCTGACATTATAGTGGACGAATTACCTCGTTCGTTGCCACCAATCAGAAGTGTGAGTCATCATATTGACCTCATACCAGGAGCTAGTTTACCGAATAAATCTGCGTACAGATTGACACCACAGGAGAATGGAGAGGTCAAGAAGCAGGTCCAGGATTTATTTGACAAAGGATTAGTCAGGGAAAGCCTGAGTCCATGTGCTGTTCCGACAGTACTCAGTCCGAAGAAGGATGGAGGTTGGAGAATGTGTACCGAATCAAGGGCCATCAAAAAAATAACCATCAGGTATAGATTTCCTTTGCCGAGAATGGATGATCTGATGGATTGCCTGAGTGGGGAAAAATATTTTTCAAAGATTGATTTGAAAAGCGGATATCACCAGATTCGCATGAGAGAAGGAAATGAGTGGAAGACAACATTCAAGACAAACGAAGGGTTGTATGAATGGCTTGTTATGCTGTTTGGCTTAACAAATGCATTGAGTACCTTCATGAGGTTGATGAATGAAGTCTCGAGGGAATTCATTGGGAAGTTTGTCATTATGTCTCTGGATGACATACTAGTTTACAGTAAAATAGCCGCGGAGCATATGAAGCATTTGGCTACAGTGATGCAGAAGCTACAACAGGAGAAGCTGTTGATAAACATGAAGAAGTCCTCATTCATGAAGACAGAGCTCATTTACCTGGGTTTTGTTATATTTGCGAATGAATTTTAGATGGATCTAGATAAGGTGGAGGTAATTAAAAATTGGCCATCACCGAAGAATATTTTCGAGGTGAGAAGTTTTCATGGATTGGCTAGTTTCCACCAGAAGTTCATTAGGAATTTCAGTGGAATTAGTGCAGCGATAATGGATACAGTGAAGAAGCGGCATAAGTATTTTCACTGGACAACAGAGGCTGAGAAGAGCTTCAATATATTGAAGCGGAGGATCACGGAACAACCAATTTTGGTGTTTCCATATTTCCAAAGGACTTTTCAAGTGAAATGTGATGAAAGCGGGTTTTCCATAGGAGCGGTCTTGAGTCAAGAAGACAAACCGATTGCATATTTTAGTGAGAAGATGAATGAGGCGAAACTGAAATACTCCACGTATGATAAGGATTTCTATGCTATCATACAGGCGCTGAAGAAGTGGAGGCATTACTTAATCCCGAAGGAATTTGTATTGTACAATGATAACCATGCATTACAGTTTGTGACTCAACAGAAGAAGTTGAATCAGAGACATGTAAAATGGGTAGAGTATATGCATAATTTCACATTTGTGATTAAGCATATTTCAGGTACTGCTAACAAAGTGGCTGATGCTTTGAGTAGGAAGTGTTTGTTGTTGCAGGAGTTCTGATTCAAAACGTTGGGTTTTGATGATCTCAGGGACATGTACGCAAGTGATGCAGATTTTGCAGAAGCGTATGAAGCAAATGAGAATCCAGGTCTCAGAGATAGAATCCCTTGGATATATTATATGATCCAGGAAGGATTGTTGTTCAGAGGCAATCAACTGTGTATTCCGAAATGCTCCATGAGGGAGAACTTATTGAAAGAGAAACACAGTGGTGGATTAGCAGGACACTTCGGTCATGACAAGACATTTGCAAAGCTGAGAGAATCTTACTTTTGGCTAGGGATGCGAGCATAGGTCAAGAGATTTGTAGACAAATGTAGAATTTGCCAGCATTCGAAGGGGAGAAAGAAGAATGCAGGATTTTATCAGCCATTACCCATACCAGAGAGGCCATGGGAGGCGATAAGCATGGATTTTGTATTGGGGTTGCCAAAGACACAAAGAGGTGTTGATTCAATCTTTGTGGTAGTGGATAGGTTTTCTAAGATGGCACACTTCATCCCATGCCAGAAGACCAGTGATGCGACTCACATCGCAAATATGTTCTTCAAAGAGGTCATTCGACTTCATGGATTGCCGAAAAGCATAGTTTCGGACAGAGACACTAAATTCATAGGGAATTTTTGGAGGACCTTATGGAAGAATCTGGGAACTAACTTGGCATTTAGTTCTGCTTATCATCCGCAGATGGATGGACAAATAGAAGTGGTTAACAAAAGTCTGGGAGACTTGCTGAGAAGCTTGGTGACAGAGCACCACAACAGTTGGGAAAATATATTGCCACAGACAGAGTTTGCATATAATGACTCAGTGAATCAGAGTACAGGAAAGAGTCCATTTCAGGTTGTCTATGGGATACAACCGAGAGGAGTTTACGAACTGAGGATTCAGAACAAAATTCTACTAGCAGCGCTAGTGCAGAAGAATTCACTGAGGCGATGGAAGAACTTCACAGCAGGGTGAAGGAGAGGTTGCTGGAATAAAGCCAGGAGTACAAGCGCAGAGCAGATCAACATCGGAGACAACTTTGGTTTGAAGTTGGTGATCTGGTTCTGGCACATTTAAGGAAGGAAAGGTTCCCGAGGGGAACATACAATAAATTGAAAATGAAGAAAATCGGACCATGCAAGCTCTTGAGAAAATTCGGGGAAAATGCTTATAAGATCGAGTTATTGGATGGAATCAAAATATCTCCGATATTCAATGTCGCAGATCTATACCCATACTAGACAAGAGAGTAGGCAAGAAGACCAGGAGGAAAGAATACTATGAGTATCTGTTCAAATGGAAGGGCCATCCAGTGGAAGATGCCAGCTGGGAAAATGAAGCGGAGATACAGAAGCATGGACAGACCGTGCGGGAGCTCATGGACAGGAGCCTATGAAAATTTTCAAGCAAGGGAGTATGATGCAGGAGCATCACCAACACATCAAGCGAGCCAACGTGGAAGCGGAAGACAGCTGGATAAGCCAACACCAAATTTTGAAAACACTTTGGAATTGATGCGCAAAACTTTAATGAAGCCATTTAAGAAGGAGCGCCTTTGTATATTGTAAATGGACCTTGAGCGGATAGCTCTCGTCCTTTAGTAGGTAGATGACATTTAATCTAGTTAATGCAAGTAGGTAAAATTGAATTCATAGATTAGACAGTTTAGAAGAAGGAGGGAAAACGGATATAGACACCCTCGTTTGTACATTGTAACATAATTCAGGAATAGATGAGCCTGAGCATAGAAGCAGGAAGAGCAAGAGCAAGCAGAGAGCTGTGTGAAAGACATCCATGTATTGATATTTGAATTAATAGAAGAAGAGATTGATTCAAATTCATGGTTATGTGTCTGTTCTCTGTATATTGATGGTTTGCTCAATTGATGTTTGTTTCCTGTTATGCATTTTCTTTTATATGCTGTGTATGTGATTTCATGTTGAGTTTGAAGTTTGAGAGGGTGAAGGAATGAGTTTTAATTGTTTCTCTATTTGAGCCAGAGAATTCCTGCAAGGAGTGCAGTCGAATTGTCCGCAAGGAGTGCGTTGATAGAGGGTTCAAATAGAGATAACTTTTGTTCTCATTCATCCCAAGGGTGCAGTTGGGCACAGGAGCCGTGCAAGGAGTGCGCAGGCCGGGTAAAAGTCTCAAGGTTGCGAACCTGAGTGAAGCATTTGAAAGATTGCTGCTGCAGGTGTGCGCAGAGTCGAGGAACTTCAATACTTAGACGTTTTCTGAAGGTTTTCCACAAGGAGTGCGTGCAAGAAGTTTTCTGAAGGACTTGAGAGTCAAGAGGAAGCTCAGGAGGTATAGAACCTTGAGAAATCACCAAGGTGAGCACAGACAAGTTGTGCCTGGAAGGCCTGCAGAAGTGTCGCAAGTCACGCGCAAGTGGACGGGTTCCACAGGGGAACACTTAGTCATTCCGTGGGTTACGAAAGGAAGAACGGACGATCGGTATTCCCTGAGGAGAATCTGCGAATCTCCGCGAGCAGACAAGTCTTGTGGAGGTGCAGGGGAGATACAACGACATATTCCCAAGGGTTCCAAGCTCAGGAGGGGCAACACCGTTGATCAGGACTACGAGGGTCATTGGACTCACAAGCCTATCGTGGATCGGGGTTTCGTGAGTCGAGGCTCCAAATTATTACATCAATAATTGCGATATCGCGAAGTGCGATATCTCGACAGATCAGAACCGTCCATCAATAGGGATGCGTGTTAGAAAGTTTGACGAATTCAGAGTTCGACATATCAGAGGTCTTGAGGGTAGGATACTCAGATAGGTTGGAATCGCGAAACACGATATCCTGACAGCCAAAGGATAGTGTGGGCCCATGAAAGGATTAGTGGAGGACAGGTGGCATGCCTTATCGGAGTTCAGGAAAAGTAAGAGCCCGAACCCATTGACATCAGGATTCACGATCCCGCGAATTTCGAAATCCCGATAGAGTGACGGGACTGCTGAAAAGTCAAAGCACGAGTTCATCGGAGTTTCGGCGTATCGGGTATCGGGAGTTGGAGAATCGAGTTGCTCGACATTGCGAGTGCCGAAATCCCGATAAAGAAAGTCCCGACAAAAGAAAAGGAGGAAGTCAGTGTTGACCAGGTATCGGGTTTCRTGGATTCATAAGCCAAAAGGTTGACCACTAAACTTGCGAAGTCGCGATTTCCGATTTCCCGATAAGTAAAGGGAGMGAAGTAGCGCGAAGAGATCTGTGGGTGCAGATTTCCCAATAGGGAAATAGAAGAACCTTGGAGTTCTTTGGGCCGATTGAAAGAGAAGATCTTGTGAGCGRGTGTACCTGTGGCTGCGTCAATAGCTCTGCAAGAGCTTGAATTACATTCCCTAACCTTAATAAAAAATACRCACCAACTAATGTTGGCAAGGTTATTGTGGACCAAATATGAAGCTTTATCTAGATAAAATGCTAAGATAACCAATCATGTGTTTCTCCACAAGAATTTCACTTGTCAAGTACATGGTGTTGTAGATACCTTGTGTTTTAGTGGATAATAGGAAAGAGAGTTGTTGGAATAGTCTTGGAACGAATGGTTTAAAAATAGAGGAACCCAAAAAAACTTGATTCCCCTTCCCCTACACATACTATGGGGTATTATATGGATCACAAGGAATGATAAAATATTCAAGGAAATTCAACCCTCATCCTCTAATATAGTATATAATTTTGAATATCCCTTCACTCCACTGGTTGGTCACAAGAAACAAAAATATCGGTAGATTGTTCCACAGTTGGCAGTGGATTACATAACACCATATGGTTTCTATAAAGGTGCCAATGGGATCTCACAAAACAAAAAAATTCATTGATTGATAGAATGAAGAACCACTAGAAACAATATTTTCCTCCTCCTCCTCATCATCGTAATCATCATCGTCATCGTCATCGTCATATTCCCTTAATTCATTTTGATCACAAACACTACAACCTCTAACCACTATGATCCTAAACACATTGACTATGACATTAACCCATTACACATCATCCTCATCATCGTTTTCATCCTCCTCATCATCATGATCCTCGTCATCATCGACATCATCCTCATCATCATCATCATCATCATCATCCTATAATATAATATTTAATTATATAATATGTAATATATATAAATAATATTTTTATGTATATTACATATATAACATAGCATAACCCAAAATAAATAAATAAAAATATTAAAAATAGAAATTATATAAGATATATTTAAAAAAAAAAAAAAAAAGTACTGATATCATTGTGCACACGACCAAGGGAAAGGAGATCACTATTCATGAAACTGAGGTCACAAAGAATATATACTGTGAGGGTGAGGAGATAGATTGTGAGGGCACGAAGGGGAGATAGACTGTCAGGGTGAGGAGATAGTATGTGAGGGCACAGAGGGGAGATAGACTGCGAGGGTGAGGAGATATACTGCGAGGGCACAAAGGGGAGATAGACTGTGACTGCGAGGGTGAGGATATAGACTGCAAGGGTGAGGAGATATACTGCGAGGGTACAAAGGAGAGATAGACTGCGAGGGTGAGCTGAGGGAACAACTATAGACTGCGAACGACGATAGACTTGGAGGGTGAGCCGAGGGCACATAGATATACTGCGAGGGTGAGGAGATAGACTTCGAGGTTGCAGAGGGGAGATAGACTATGAGGGAACATAGATAGACTGTGAGGGTAAGCTAAGGGAACAAAGGGGAGATAGACTGCGAATGGAGATAGACTACAAGGGTGAGTCGAGGGCACTGGGATAGAATATGAGGGCACAAAGGGGAGATACACTGTAAGGGCACAAAGATAGACTGGAAGGGCACGAAGATAGACTACGAGGGCACCAAGAATGGTGAGTACCTCTACATTTGACTTTGTGTAGGGTTTTATTTTAGAATTTTATTTTAGGTTTTTATTATATATTTGAATGCTCTTGTCAATGGAGAATAATTGGCATCTTACTATAAAAAAAATGAAATTCTATAGCCATTTCAATGATGCTATGTCTTCGTGTGAATTTCCAAACCGAAGTAAAGATAAATATTTGATCAAACTTAGAACTTCATGTGTATCTCTCTGCAATTAGAGCATCGTATGCATCTCGATATATAACTTGTGAGCAAGAAAACTTGTTTACCAATCTTCACCTTTCATTTCACATTTATAATGAAGAGAATTTGTTTGAGTTGAGATTCTTCTGCGTGACTCAAACAAAATAATTTCACCAAACCGAATGGTCACAAAATAATTCTTCATGAAAAATCACAATAGGGTGTTGAGGATAAATGCAACAGATCAAGTGGATATTTTCTGAATGGAACTATGATTTCCACCCTTTGGATTTGCATTCTTTGTTGGATCCACTACATCTCTTGAACTTCCCTTCCAAATTCATTGCAATAAGCATCACCCAACTTGTTCATAGTTAGGAATTCCATTTCTTCGATAAGGTACTAGTGCAAGAATGCATTGATTTTGAGAAACCTCAAGCATTTAGGGATTTTATCATTCACCTTAATCAATGTTTGGTGGTATTTTTCAATGAAGTAATTTAGAATAAATTATCCTTGATTTAAGTACAATATTTGTCACTGTATGTATGGATCATCAAGGTGTCCCATGGGATAGAAGTTATCTTTCAAGGTTGTCTTAAACTCTTCCCTCATGGTGATGGACCACTGTGATTATTCTATCTGATGGGTATACTATCACCACCATAAGATTTCATTTTCAACAAATTTGAGAGATACAACAACATGAACTTATTAAAACTATTGAAATCAATGAAGATCCTTGTAGAGGATCTCACTAGTCAATTGAATCTAATGAAATTTCCTCTTAAGTGGATGCTGATCATACACTACCAAATTCTCAATATACTCCAAATTCAATTAAAAAAAATAAAATCTAAATGCAACAAACCAAGCCTTAGTAGATGGTGTTCTTTTTTATTTGTAGAATGATATTATTCCTAGAGATATTAATAGAGAGGGGGGTGATTTTATGAACGGTACTAAATTTAGTGAATTTTTTTATAAGCCATCGATAGTCCCTTATAATGACATGCAAATGGATCCTAGTTGTGATATGAAGATATCCTCTTCATATGCAAAATCATTTCAATCATTGGAAATAATGAACACAAATCCTTTATGTAGTATTGGTGATGCATTAAAGGATTTGAAAGAGAGAGTAAAAATATCAAATCT
>JZKD02S0663582.1:0-15474 GCA_000966675.3 Picea glauca | reverse complement strand
GTAGGCACAGTTGCTCTTGGAGTATTCCTCCACTGGCCACCCCTTAGCTAGATCATGATGCCATGAGAGAGATAGAGGGGTTCTTATTTTTTTGCTCAGCAACAACAAGGGACAAAGGTTACTCTCCTTTTCCCACAGGAACCTAGCAGTTTTGTTTTCTATCCACCAGGAAAGGGATCCTGTTGTGATCGTTCAATCAATCAATACAACTCTGTTTATAAAATTTATTAGAAAACAATGTCCAGTCCTTCATGTACCCAAAAAAAATTGTTTTCTCAGTTCCCCTCAGAACCAGAGAGCCTTGCATGCTCTCTTCTTCGGGAATGGTCCTCGGACCCATTCATGTGCATCTTCTGCCCTCTGCCCACAATTTTCCTTTCTTTTCTTTCCTTCCACAACAAGATTTCGTGGGTCAAATTAGGAAGTTTACATATGGGTACTTTTCCCATCTCCTCATTGACTCTTGAGGACGACTTCCCAACTACTAGCCTAAATGGTAATTAAATTTTTTGGGCCAGAAGAATGTTCTGGGTATAAGCAATTTATATCAAGCAGAGTACCATCCTGGTAGGGTTCATCTCAACTATTAATGGTTCCCCTTACCATCCCCTCTCATGCATCATGATTTACATTGGAAAGCCTCTTTCAACTATCATGCCAAAATTTCATTTTTATTAAATAGAAAAATATATACATTACCTGCTTTAGGAAGGTTCATTGTCTTTTCATCATTCATGTGACAAATCTATCCATTTTCTTGTTCATAATAATAATATTTACAAATTGGGGGGAAATGGGTGCTACAATAGGAATTCCCACGTTCCATATCAAAACCTGAAAAAATGTGTTGAAATGTTGTGTAACTGCAAAGAATATTGCTATCCCCTTTTTTGGATTGGTCAAATCCTAAATGTAATATGAAAATTAAGAAGTCACCCCCGAGGAAAATTAAAGTGGTTCTAACTACCCAGAAAGAGAAGTTGGCCCTACCAGTGAAGAGACACCTCCTTTCATTGCTTGCCAGTTTGTATAAATAAAGGAATCCAACACCTCATTTTCTCACTCACTCAACTCACTCATCTAGTGCGCAAGTATTGAAGGAAGCTGCAGTAATCAGTTGTCGGAAGAAGGAAGAGAGAAAGGCACATTTCTTGGGAGAGAATATTCTCTAGTGTTTGGTTTATTGTCTTGGCATTGGATTGGCTATGGTTCTTTGGTTATTTTCTGGTCTAGCATCATGGTAGTTTGTCTGTCGTAGAGAGAGATTTATTATGGTACTGTACTTGGTTATTGAATCTACATTAAAGAAGTTTTGTTGGGTTTTCTTCCCCTTAAGGGTTTCCTGGGATAAATTCTTGTGTACTCTTGTGATTGTGTTTCTCTCAGTGATCCTATCTATTATATGGTTATCTAGTAAATTGAAAAGAAACATATTAAAATCTTAAACTTTAATATGGTATCAAAGCTAAGCTGAAGAGAGCATCTTTCACTAGATAAGAAAAAATGTCACTATTGTCATACAAGAAAATTAGGGCTTTTTGTTGGAGAGAAATTTTTTCCTAAAACCCATCTAGATAAGTGCACCCTACCCTAATCAATCTTTTGGAACCTTGAGTGCACCTTTTTAGTGGAGAGAACTCGCAGAATGTGAAACCCTAGTTTTCACTGGTACTAGAAAACTAGAAAACCAAAAGTACCAGAAAAAAAGGAAACCAAAACCAGTACCAGAAGTACCAGTGTAGATTTTCGCAAGCTGAGTTTCAATGGGTAAAATTTGGATTTTCAAAAATCTAACTGCACCAGCATACTTGCCTCATTCCAATGCATATTTTGGTGAGTTCAGTTTTCAGATCCAAGAAATTTTATTTTTCTATTATTTCTATAGCCCAAAGGGCTAGGGTTTCTATTACAAGAAAGAATGGCTTCCAATATGAGGGTAGAAGACATGTTGGAACGATCTAGAAAATTTATATCTTGGAAGCATGGGTTGTAGATGATTCTAGACGAGAATGATATCCTATAACATGTTACAGTGCGTGTACTAGAACTAGAGGAAGAAGAGAAAAAGACCAAGCATAAGAAGAATGAAAAGAAAGAAAAGATAATAATGTTAGATTCAGTAAAGGATCACTTGATCCATCATATATCTAAACTACAGACAACAAGGCAAATTTATGAAGCACTCAACAGGCTATATGAAAGAAAATAAATTAGTCAGAATCTTTCCTTAAGAAATTAGCTTCGTAATATGAAGATGGAAAACTCAGAATCTATCTCATCCTATCTTATGAGAGTTTCTCATATTAGATATCATCTTGTAGCTATTGGAGATGACGTTAGTGACAAAGATATTGTAACCACAACCCTAAATGGGTTTCCAACATTTTGGATTCCTTTTTTTACAAGGAGTGTGTGCAAGAAGCAAGTTACCCAAGTTTGATAAGTTATGGGCAGATTGCACACACGAAGAATATATACTTGCAGACCAACAAAAGAGATTAATTATTGACAGAGAGAAATCTCTTACAATTCAAAATAACAGAAGAATTTCCTTCAGAAAGAACAATAAAGAAGCTAACTCCGTAAGAGTTCCAAATAAGAAGAAAGATGTTTCAAAGATCAGATGCTACAACTGTCAAAAGTTGGGACACTTTTCCTATGACTATCCTCAAGGAAAAGGGAAAAGAAAGCATCAAGCACATGTCACAGAGAAAGAGGAATATCCTCCCTCAAAGAAAGCCTTAGTAGAAATTGAGGATTATGTGCTTTAAGTTGAAGATAGTTGATCTGAAGAAAGATACCAAATGGTGGAGTCCATGGAGCCTCCCCACACAAAAACAAAAGATAAGTATTCATTCTTATTTTTAGTATCTTGTTTACTTTAATAATTTATAATTACAAGTTAGATTTTTGTGAGAATGTTAATTAACCTCGTTTTATTCAAAGAAGAGGATAAAGAAAGAGATAAAAGATTTATTTTATGTATGATCACTCATGAGAGTGACAAAGGTATGTGTTTAGCTATGATAGTAAGGGAAAATTTGGTAATTTCATAGCTAGAGTGAAAAAGAGTTCAAAAGTCTTTTTCATGATTAGGGTTTTAGATGTGTACATGGTTGAACAACTTTTGCTTAAGAAAAGATGTGTACTACTCTGATAGAAATCATGATATAGTTTTATTTTATTACTTCTTATTTTCAGTGACTGATTGGATAAGTGACATATCTCAGGAAGAATACAGGTCTCAGAAGAAAGAACTTATGCCTTGACTTGCAGATGTTAAACAACATGAGAAGGACTTATGATATGGTGACATTCAGTAAAGACTAGACAATATCCAGTATTTATATAGGAGCAGGAGGCTCCTAAAGATGCAAAACAAAAATGTTCAATATGAAGAGAAAGATGGATACTCAGATATAGTTGATGAGATGTAGCTAAGTACAGGTTGCTACAATACCGTTCTTATAGATGCAGAGGGAGCAAGTTGATCCAGTATGAAGTTAGAAAGAAAGAAATGTTCTAACTCAAGAAGGCATCCAGGATATTACATAAGAGAACTTCAAGGATGATGATTACCAGATGTTACACACGTTAAAGAATCTCTTAGTTTGGTGCAAGAGGGAGCTATGTCTCCGAGTTTGAAATGGAGGATCATGATTTGATGTAGTTAGGAAAGCAGTGGCCCATGGAATAGTTTAGTCAGTGGATGTGTAATGAGATATTTTGATCAATATGAAATTTAGATGGATGGTTCCCAACAAATGGGTAGCATGGTATTATACCATGGAAATATTTTAGACCAGAAGAGATTTTTTAAGATCCCATAGATAGACCTTTGTAGAGAAGAAATGAGCAATCCCATAGGTATAATTTCATAGATAAGGAAAAGAGAAGAGACCTTCGTAGATAAGGGGAATGAACAATTTGTCACCATTGGCCTCTGTCCAAGTGTTGAGATTTGGATACTCTAGGGACATTCTAGAATACCCTCGTAGATAGGGGTGTTACCACCCTCGTAGAGAGGAGTGTGGATGTTTATCCAAGGGGTAGTAGGCATATACTCTCCTTTGGCCAAGGATTGAGTAGCCTGGAACACAAACCTTCACCATTGGGAATGGTTAGTTGGATCTTGAGGTTTGTGTCATGATCCTATGTGGATCATGGAAAGGGAGTCTAGTCTTCCTCGGGCTAGCATCTTAGCTTCTCTAGTTCATGTGGGATGACTAGGAGTGAAGTTATGGTAGTAGTACTCCCTAGTGGATGGGTGAGATAGATGACTACAAGAGAAGGGAGAACATAAAAAGGAATGGAAAAAATCATAGAGTATCTTTTGTGTGAAGATAAGATATCTTCTATGTGAAGATAAGAAAGAGTATCTTTTGCATGAAGATGAAAGAAAAAAAGAGTATCTTCTGCATGAAGATAAATAGAACAAAACTTATATAATATGGATTCATGGAGAGCCAGTCACTGATCGTGATGCCAGATGACCAAGTGGAATATATTGATGCCTCATGTTACCCAATTGATGATGTTGCCCAGTTGATGGTGTTACCCAGTTAATGATGTTTCCCAGCTGATGATGTTACCCAGTTGATGATGATACCCAGTTGATGATGTTGCCCAGTTGATGATGTTACCTAGTTGATGATGTTGTCTAGTTGATGATGGTTATCCAGTTGTTGATATTGCCTAGATGATATTGTTCAGTTGATGATGTCATCTAGTGACCTATCAAAAGATAAAGAATATCCTTCTTGTTCAGAGGGAGTGTTGAAATATTGTGTAACTGCAAAGAATATTCTTATCCCCTTTTGCGGATTGGTCAAATCCTAAATGTAATATGCAAATTAAGAAGTCTACCCCCAGGAAAATTAAAGTGGTTCTAACTACCCAAAAAGAGAAGTCGACCCTTCCAGTGAAGAGACACCTCCTTTCAGCGCTTGCCAGTTTGTATAAATAAAGGAAGTCAACACCTCATTTATTCACTCACTCAACTTACTCATCTAGCGAACAAGTATTGAAGAAAGATACAGTTACCATATGCTAGAAGAAGGAAGAGAGAGGCACATTTATTGGGAGAGGATATTCTCTAGTGTTTGGTTTATTGTCTTCGCATTAGATTGGCTATGGTTCTTTGTTTATATTATGGTCTAGCATCATGGTATTTTGTCTCTCCTAGAGAGAGAGTTATCCCGGTATTGTACTTGGTTATTGAATCTATATTAAAGAAGTTTTGTTGGGTTTCCTTCACCTTGAGGGTTTCCCAGAATAAATGCTTGTGTACTCTTGTGATTTTGTTTCTCCCAGTGATCCTATCTATGCTATTCTTATCTAGTAAATTGAAAATAAACCTAATAATATCTTAAACTTTAACAAAATGATCCAAGTGATGACAATCGTCAAGTTGGAACTCAGGATCGTCATAGTCGTTGGTTTTCTTACCGAAATGATAGCCAAAATAAAGGCACCGACATTTACTAACCCCGTGACATACATTATTGAAACTACAAAAACATATTATCAAGGAATGAATAAGGAGTGAGTATACAAGAAGGAAAATGTAGACACTTAGAGTCATTGAATTGTTAAGGAGAAGAATATGCATTTTCATTCTCTGCTCTCTTCAAGATATAAGACGTAGTAATTGGGGGTTCTCAAAAACAGAGATGGAATTAGAGAAAGTGAGCATGAAGGAAAGTGAAAGTGTGTTCTTGATGCAATGAAAGGGGTTCTCAAAAACGGACATGGAATTAGAGAAAGTATGTGTAATCCTCTATTTCAGACATGAAAGTAGACTTGTAATCCTATGTTTCGCCAAACACTACACAGAGGAACCTATTTTTAACCATTTTAATGAATGATTTTCATGCATGTTTACATGGAAGCTGATTGGTTGCATTCCATTCTAGATTAGGCTCATCTTCTTCCCAAATAAAGCAATTGTGGTGACTAGTAAACTTGACTATTCTTGATTTTTTCAAGGTACACCCAGGTTGAAAGGTTGATTGTATTCATACATGTGAAAGAGCATACACACAAAGACATGTTGTGCTCCCCAATGGGGCATCATTTGAAATTTGTTTCATGTCAATATCTCCCCANAGAGAAAGAGGAATATCCTCCCTCAAAGAAAGCCTTAGTAGAAATTGAGGATTATGTGCTTTAAGTTGAAGATAGTTGATCTGAAGAAAGATAGCAAATGGTGGAGTCCATGGAGCCTCCCCACACAAAAACAAAAGATAAGTATTCATGCTTATTTTTAGTATCTTGTTTACTTTAATAATTTATAATTACAAGTTAGATTTTTGTGAGAATGTTAATTAACCTCGTTTTATTTTAGTATATATGCAGATTTATGAAAGAAGTATCAAAGAAGAGGATAAAGAAAGAGATAAAAGATTTATTTTAGGTATGATCACTCATGAGAGTGACAAAGGTATGTGTTTAGCTATGATAGTAAGGGAAAATTTGGTAATTTCATAGCTAGAGTGAAAAAGAGTTCAAAAGTCTTTTTCATGATTAGGGTTTTAGATGTGTACATGGTTGAACAACTTTTGCTTAAGAAAAGATGTGTACTACTCTGATAGAAATCATGATATAGTTTTATTTTATTACTTCTTATTGTTAGTGACTGATTGGCTAAGTGAAATATCTCAGGAAGAATACAGGTCTCAGAAGAAAGAACTTATGCCTTGACTTGTAGATGTTAAACAACATGAGAAGGACTTATGATATGGTGACATTCAGTAAAGACCAGACAATATCCAGTATTTATATAGGAGCAGGAGGCTCCTAAAGACGCAAAAAAAAATGTTCAATATGAAGAGAAAGATGGATACTCAGATATAGTTGATGAGATGCAGGTAAGTACAGGTTGCTACAATACCATTCTTATAGATGCGGAGGGAGAAAGTTGATCCAGTATGAAGTTAGAAAGAAAGAAATGTTCTAACTCAAGAAGGCATCCATGATATTACATAAGAGAACTTCAAGGATGATGATTGTCAGATGTTACACAAGTTAAAGAATCTCTTAGTTTGGTGCAAGAGGGAGCTATGTCTCCGAGTTTGAAATGGAGGATCATGATTTGATGTAGTTAGGAAAGTAGTGGCCCATGGAATAGTTTAGTCAGTGGATGAGTAATAATATATTTTGATCAAGATGAAATTTAGATGGATGGTTCCAAACAAATGGGTAGCATGGTATTATACCATGGAAATATTTTAGACCAGAAGATATTTTTTAAGATCCCATAGATAGACCTTTGTAGATAAGAAATGAACAATCCCATAGGTATAATTTCATAGATAAGGAAAAGAGAAGAGACCTTCGTAGAGAAGGGGAATGAACAATTTGTCACTGTTGGCCTCTGTCCAAGTGTTGAGATTTGGATACTCTAGGGACATTCTAGAATACCCTCGTAGAGAGGAGTGTGGATGTTTATCCAATGGGTAGTAGGCATATACTCTCCTTTGGCCAAGGATTGAGTAGCCTGGAACACAAACCTTGACCATTGGGAATGGTTAGTTGGATCTTGAGGTTTGTGTCGTGATCCTGTGTGGATCATGGAAAGGGAGTCTAGTCTTCCTTGGGCTAGCATATTAGCTTCTCTAGTTCATGTGGGATGACTAGGAGTGAATTTATGGTAGTATTCCTCCCCAGTGGATGGATGAGATAGATGACTACAAGAGAAGGGAGAACATAAAAAGGAATGGAAAAAATCATAGAGTATCTTTTGTGTGAAGATAAGATATCTTCTATGTGAAGATAAGAAAGAGTATCTTTTGCATGAAGATGAAAGAAAAAAAGAGTATCTTCTGCATGAAGATAAATAGAACAAAACTTATATAATATGGATTCATGGAGAGCCAGTCACTGATCGTGATGCCAGATGACCAAGTGGAATATATTGATGCCTCATGTTACCCAATTGATGATGTTGCCCAGTTGATGGTGTTACCCAGTTAATGATGTTTCCCAGCTGATGATGTTACCCAGTTGATGATGATACCCAGTTGATGATGTTGCCCAGTTGATGATGTTACCTAGTTGATGATGTTGTCTAGTTGATGATGGTTATCCAGTTGTTGATATTGCCTAGATGATATTGTTCAGTTGATGATGTCATCTAGTGACCTATCAAAAGATAAAGAATATCCTTCTTGTTCAGAGGGAGTGTTGAAATATTGTGTAACTGCAAAGAATATTCTTATCCCCTTTTGCGGATTGGTCAAATCCTAAATGTAATATGCAAATTAAGAAGTCTACCCCCAGGAAAATTAAAGTGGTTCTAACTACCCAAAAAGAGAAGTCGACCCTTCCAGTGAAGAGACACCTCCTTTCAGCGCTTGCCAGTTTGTATAAATAAAGGAAGTCAACACCTCATTTATTCACTCACTCAACTTACTCATCTAGCGAACAAGTATTGAAGAAAGATACAGTTACCATATGCTAGAAGAAGGAAGAGAGAGGCACATTTATTGGGAGAGGATATTCTCTAGTGTTTGGTTTATTGTCTTCGCATTAGATTGGCTATGGTTCTTTGTTTATATTATGGTCTAGCATCATGGTATTTTGTCTCTCCTAGAGAGAGAGTTATCCCGGTATTGTACTTGGTTATTGAATCTATATTAAAGAAGTTTTGTTGGGTTTCCTTCACCTTGAGGGTTTCCCAGAATAAATGCTTGTGTACTCTTGTGATTTTGTTTCTCCCAGTGATCCTATCTATGCTATTCTTATCTAGTAAATTGAAAATAAACCTAATAATATCTTAAACTTTAACAAAATGATCCAAGTGATGACAATCGTCAAGTTGGAACTCAGGATCGTCATAGTCGTTGGTTTTCTTACCGAAATGATAGCCAAAATAAAGGCACCGACATTTACTAACCCCGTGACATACATTATTGAAACTACAAAAACATATTATCAAGGAATGAATAAGGAGTGAGTATACAAGAAGGAAAATGTAGACACTTAGAGTCATTGAATTGTTAAGGAGAAGAATATGCATTTTCATTCTCTGCTCTCTTCAAGATATAAGACGTAGTAATTGGGGGTTCTCAAAAACAGAGATGGAATTAGAGAAAGTGAGCATGAAGGAAAGTGAAAGTGTGTTCTTGATGCAATGAAAGGGGTTCTCAAAAACGGACATGGAATTAGAGAAAGTATGTGTAATCCTCTATTTCAGACATGAAAGTAGACTTGTAATCCTATGTTTCGCCAAACACTACACAGAGGAACCTATTTTTAACCATTTTAATGAATGATTTTCATGCATGTTTACATGGAAGCTGATTGGTTGCATTCCATTCTAGATTAGGCTCATCTTCTTCCCAAATAAAGCAATTGTGGTGACTAGTAAACTTGACTATTCTTGATTTTTTCAAGGTACACCCAGGTTGAAAGGTTGATTGTATTCATACATGTGAAAGAGCATACACACAAAGACATGTTGTGCTCCCCAATGGGGCATCATTTGAAATTTGTTTCATGTCAATATCTCCCCAAAAACATTAATATAGATCATCAGTTTGTAATGTAGTTTGCATCAAACTCTGCATCCAACATAACATAGTGTTTTGGCACATTGACAATTTCTTACAAACATGTTCCAAGGGATTTTCAAATGAGGGATTACATATAAGTATGAACCAATTTATCAGATGAAATTGATGTTGGAGGGGCAACATGAATGTACACAAAATCCATGTTTTGACCAGGAAGGAGTGACTTTAACCACTTAGGAAATGAAAACAAATTGTTGGCATCTAGTTTGGAGAGACTCCATAAAGGACCATACCATATTTGAATAGAGAGGTCAAGAATTTTCTATGTCTGGTGTGGATACATATTGGTGATAGATGCAAAATATTTGTAATAAGTATTTTCTAACTGACTCCAAGAACTCGTGAGCCTTTGTAAGATAGCTAGCCTAACATTCTCTATATATTGTGAACAATAAAGCAACATCAATATTGTTTTTGTATTGAACAATAATAAAGGAATTATTACAACAGAAGTTGCATAGTTTCTTCCAACATTGTTGCTTGAAAATCATAGTGTTTTCATAGCACAATCAACATTTTTAGTTTTCACCCCACATTATTGCATGAAAATCAGAGTGTTTTCATAGAAAAATCAACATTTTTAGTTATTTTCTCAATTATTTACAAACAAATATTTATTTTTGTAAACTACCATTAAGTGAAAAAAAAATAAGGCACGAGGACAGTAAAACACAAAAACTGTATAAACTAATATTTTAAATTTTAGTAGAGTTTAACTGTAAAATTCAAAACTATTATTGAATTTTTCCCCTATTTGGCGAGGATTGAGCTTGTTTTTCTTATGTGAAACTGCANTGAGATAGATGACTACAAGAGAAGGGAGAACATAAAAAGGAATGGAAAAAATCATAGAGTATCTTTTGTGTGAAGATAAGATATCTTCTATGTGAAGATAAGAAAGAGTATCTTTTGCATGAAGATGAAAGAAAAAAAGAGTATCTTCTGCATGAAGATAAATAGAACAAAACTTATATAATATGGATTCATGGAGAGCCAGTCACTGATCGTGATGCCAGATGACCAAGTGGAATATATTGATGCCTCATGTTACCCAATTGATGATGTTGCCCAGTTGATGGTGTTACCCAGTTAATGATGTTTCCCAGCTGATGATGTTACCCAGTTGATGATGATACCCAGTTGATGATGTTGCCCAGTTGATGATGTTACCTAGTTGATGATGTTGTCTAGTTGATGATGGTTATCCAGTTGTTGATATTGCCTAGATGATATTGTTCAGTTGATGATGTCATCTAGTGACCTATCAAAAGATAAAGAATATCCTTCTTGTTCAGAGGGAGTGTTGAAATATTGTGTAACTGCAAAGAATATTCTTATCCCCTTTTGCGGATTGGTCAAATCCTAAATGTAATATGCAAATTAAGAAGTCTACCCCCAGGAAAATTAAAGTGGTTCTAACTACCCAAAAAGAGAAGTCGACCCTTCCAGTGAAGAGACACCTCCTTTCAGCGCTTGCCAGTTTGTATAAATAAAGGAAGTCAACACCTCATTTATTCACTCACTCAACTTACTCATCTAGCGAACAAGTATTGAAGAAAGATACAGTTACCATATGCTAGAAGAAGGAAGAGAGAGGCACATTTATTGGGAGAGGATATTCTCTAGTGTTTGGTTTATTGTCTTCGCATTAGATTGGCTATGGTTCTTTGTTTATATTATGGTCTAGCATCATGGTATTTTGTCTCTCCTAGAGAGAGAGTTATCCCGGTATTGTACTTGGTTATTGAATCTATATTAAAGAAGTTTTGTTGGGTTTCCTTCACCTTGAGGGTTTCCCAGAATAAATGCTTGTGTACTCTTGTGATTTTGTTTCTCCCAGTGATCCTATCTATGCTATTCTTATCTAGTAAATTGAAAATAAACCTAATAATATCTTAAACTTTAACAAAATGATCCAAGTGATGACAATCGTCAAGTTGGAACTCAGGATCGTCATAGTCGTTGGTTTTCTTACCGAAATGATAGCCAAAATAAAGGCACCGACATTTACTAACCCCGTGACATACATTATTGAAACTACAAAAACATATTATCAAGGAATGAATAAGGAGTGAGTATACAAGAAGGAAAATGTAGACACTTAGAGTCATTGAATTGTTAAGGAGAAGAATATGCATTTTCATTCTCTGCTCTCTTCAAGATATAAGACGTAGTAATTGGGGGTTCTCAAAAACAGAGATGGAATTAGAGAAAGTGAGCATGAAGGAAAGTGAAAGTGTGTTCTTGATGCAATGAAAGGGGTTCTCAAAAACGGACATGGAATTAGAGAAAGTATGTGTAATCCTCTATTTCAGACATGAAAGTAGACTTGTAATCCTATGTTTCGCCAAACACTACACAGAGGAACCTATTTTTAACCATTTTAATGAATGATTTTCATGCATGTTTACATGGAAGCTGATTGGTTGCATTCCATTCTAGATTAGGCTCATCTTCTTCCCAAATAAAGCAATTGTGGTGACTAGTAAACTTGACTATTCTTGATTTTTTCAAGGTACACCCAGGTTGAAAGGTTGATTGTATTCATACATGTGAAAGAGCATACACACAAAGACATGTTGTGCTCCCCAATGGGGCATCATTTGAAATTTGTTTCATGTCAATATCTCCCCAGAAACATTAATATAGATCATCAGTTTGTAATGTAGTTTGCATCAAACTCTGTATCCAACATAACATTGTGTTTTGGCACATTGACAATTTCTTACAAACATGTTCCAAGGGATTTTCAAATGAAGGCTTACATATAGGTATGAACCAATTTCTCAGATGAAATTTTTGCTGGAGGGGCAACATGAATGTACACAAAATCCATGTGTTGACCAGGAAGGAGTGACTTTAACCACTTAGGAAATGAAAACAAGTTGTTGGCATCTAGTTTGGAGAGACTCCATAAAGGACCATACCATATTTGAATAGAGAGGTCAAGAATTTTCTGTGTCTGGTGTGGAGACATATTGGTGATAGATGCAAAATATTTGTAATAAGTATTTTCTAACTGACTCCAAGAACTCGTGATCCTTTGTGAGATAGCTAGCCTAACATTCTCTACATATTGTGAACAATAAAGCAACATCAATATTGTTTTTGTATTGAATAATAATAAAGGAATTATTACAACATAAGTTGCATAGTTTCTTCCAACATTGTTGCTTGAAAATCATAGTGTTTTCATAGCACAATCAACATTTTTAGTTTTCACCCCACATTATTGCATGAAAATCACAGTGTTTTAATAGAAAAATCAACATTTTTAGTTATTTTCTCAATTATTTACAAACAAATATTTATTTTTGTAAACTACCATTAAGTGCAAAAAAAATTAAGGCACGAGGACAGTAAAACACAAAAAATGTATAAACTAATATTTTAAATTTTAGTAGAGTTTAACTGTAAAATTCAAAACTATTATTGAATTTTTCCCCTATTTGGCGAGGATTGAGCTTGTTTTTCTTATGTGAAACTGCATTATTTTTACTAGCATTTATTTTATATTTTTTCCATGTTTCATTCCTGTTGAAGTTGAATTGTGGTAGCCAAAATTTAAGATTAGGAGAACTTACTCTATGGGAAAGTAGGAAGATGAGAACTTTGTTTAGGTGCAGCAACGAGCTTTGGCTTTGGAACTATAGTTGGAGCAGAAGATCCTGAACCTGATCTAGACTTAGGCATAGTGAATGCCAGTAGAACAAACATTAAAAGCATCACCATCATCAACATGATTGTTGGGCGCAGGCCTATTTGGAGGTAAGTTCTAGTTTTTGAAGGTAAAACCCAATTTTGAAGAAGAATAGTTGGCAGGAAAAGAAACACGTGTGAGGGAAAGACACATGCAAAGGAGGAAAGCATGCAAGGTGCACAGGCAGAAAAACCTAACCATGTTAGGGTTAGGGTTTTGGTAAGAGATTGTAACAGCTAAGAATCTTGTAAATTAATATAAATAAGAACCTAGGAGGTCTATGTCAGGGTTTATGATTGGTTGTTAGTTGGTTCATTGTTGGTTTTGGTTTGAAGTTGTTCTTGTTGGCTTTGATTAGTTCAGATACTAGTTCAATTCGAATATTGTAGTTCTGATATATTTTTGGTAAGTTGTTGAGATGTAGAAAGAGTAAAGTAGCTATATCTTGAGGGTTAGATAATAGGTCGAGGAGACTGGTGTGATCTAGTCCACCTCACAGAGGTTGTTGAACCTTTTTTATGATTGTATAATCAGATATATAGTGCACGCAGCGCCATATTTTGTAGGAAACCTAATAAAAGAGCCTAAGAAGCCAGATCTTTGTGGACGTAGCCCAGGAGGGGGTGAACCACAGTAAAATATGTGTTACGTGTGTTGTTTATTACATATTTACCTTTTGTCAGTTGTTATATTATGAATGGATGAATGAATTCTTTAGTTAGATCTATTAGAATGCATGCATATGATTAATATATGAATGAATCTTATGAATGATAGAGAGAGTAATCAGATCAAGGCTTGAAGATTTGTTGTTGTAGTGCACAGTATTCTTGTGAATATTTGTGCTAAGAAAAAGAAGTCTGGTCTGAAGAAAAGAGGTAAGATCTTAAATCTTTGTGCTATGGTAAAGGTAAGATAAGTGGACTTCGAAAGTATGAATCTAGGTATCTTTGACAGATTTTTTCCTAGTCTGAAAACTAGGGCATGACTAGAAGAAACAAGATTTGATCTAAATAAAATCGATAGAGATAGTGAAAGATATGTTATTCCTATCCATAGAATGAATTTATATACAAACAAGTGGATGTAGGACCCTAGAAAGATTTTTCGCATATTGCAGGTCCATCACTGTGATCCCAATGCGCAATACAAGAAAGGTTGGGGATCATTTAAGAGAAAGAGAGGATTGACATTGTGTTATAAATGCAGAGGATTGTTTCATATTGCTAAGGAATGCCATGGTGTAGGTCCTATTTGTCTTTGTTGTAAATATATTGGTCATAATATTGAGGATTTCCCTTGAATGATTGCCAAAGTTGAAAAAATTAACATGAGACCAGAAAACTATGAAGAAACCCAGAAAGAATTAGAGACTATGTTATTACAGCTAAAGGAAACACTAAATGATCATAGAGACATCATGCTACCAGAGATCTTAAAAGAGAAATAGTGCATAGAAACAAGAATGGGAGACTTAGACATAGACTATGTCTTGGATGAGGAAACAAAGGTGAATATTATGCAAGAAAGCACTTGAGAAATTTTGGGAAAGCTTGTTATGGTTACTTCATTGGGAAGGATAGGATTGTTTAAAGGAAAGATGATAAACCTATGTGGAAGAGTTACTAATATACCTATGATCTCCCATGGAACATCAACCAAAGAATAATTTGAAGTCATTAAGTTTGTTGAGAACAAATCTCCTTTTGCACTTTTGTTAGGAAAGACCTGGATTGAGAAATATCAGATTTGAAGGAAAGCAGAGGAAGAAACCACATAACAGACAAAGCAAGAATTAAGGGATTTCATAGCCAGAAAAATAGAGATACAAATACAAGAAGAAGAGGACAAGTCTAAGCAACAGAAGGCAAGGAAATTAGGTGTCATAGTTGAAAGAACACAAGAAGATTTAAAGAACATGTCCATGTAAGAAAGCAATGTATCCTCCCCTGAAATAGTAAGAAAAGGAGTATTAATTTTAGACCCTTCGAAAGACCCTTAGTAGTGTGAAGTTACTATGCTAAGAGAAGATAAGAATAAGAATGGAAAAAGGAATCCAAAGACTCATATCACAGGAAAGAAGGCAAGAAAGCCTAGTAAGAAGAAAGAAAAGTTAGAAAAACTGCAAGAAGTCCTAGAGAAGACTTCCCAGAAGGAAGGCTTGTAGAACTTGAACCTCGTCGGAATAACAGAACAACA
>JZKD02S0663570.1:244773-274332 GCA_000966675.3 Picea glauca | reverse complement strand
CAAAACATGTGATGAGGTACCTTAAAGGTACAATGGATTATGGTCTCAGCTATGATGGAGATCATGGCTTCACATTGAGTGGATATACTAATGCAGATTGGGCAGGAAGCGTTGCTGAAAGAAAAATAACTTCCGGATGTTGTTTCAGTTTGGGATCAGCCATGATCTCATGGTAGAGTAGGAAGCAATCTAGTATTGCTCTCAGCACAGCGGAAGCAGAGTACATTGCCGCATGTTCTTCTAGCTATGAAGTGATATGGCTTTGAAAGTTGCTGACAGGCCTATTTGACTTGGAGATGAGAGCAACCGTGATTCTATGTGACAACCAAAGCTGCATAAAGATGACAAAAAATCCTATATTCCATGACAGGTTGAAGCACATAGAGATCTGCTATCATTTCATCCATGACATGGTACAGAGAGGAGCCTTGAAGCTCCAGTACATTAGCACGGATGAACAGGTTGCTGACATGTTGACTAAGCCTCTATCTCGTGTAAAGTTTGAACACTTTCAAGATAAGCTTGGTATAGTCCGAAAGGACCCTCCCTGAAAGGGGGAGTATATATATTCCTTGCTTCTGACCTCGTTGTTAGACGTAAAGCAAGATGAGTCATGCTTCTGACCTCGTTGTTAGACGTAAAGCATGAAGCCGTTTGATCCTTGCTTCTGACCTCGCTGTTAGACGTAAAGCAAGATGAGTCATGCTTCTGACCTCGTTGTTAGACATAAAACATGATGCTGTGTGATCCTTTCTTCTGACCTCACTGTTAGACGTAAAGCAAGATGAGTCATGCTTCTGACCTCGTTGTTAGACGTAAAGCATGACACCATGTGATCCTTGCTTCCGACCTCGCTATTAGACATAAAGCAAGATGAGTCATTCTTTTGACCTCGTTGTTAGACGTAAAACATGACGTCGTTGATTCCTTGCTTCTGACCTAGTTGTTAGACGTAAAGCAAGATGATTCCTCGCTTCTGACCTTGTTCTTAGATGTAAATCGAGATGTTGATGTGCTCCTTGCTTCTGACCTCATTGTTAGATGTAAAGAAAGATGAGTCATGCTTCTGACCTAGTTGTTAGACGTAAAGAATGACATTGTGATTCCTCGCTTTTGACCTAGTTGTTAGACGTAAAGCGAGATGATGACGTTCCTTGCTTCTGACCTAGTTGTTAAACGTAAAGCAAGATGTGACTAACACTGAGCTACCAACTTAACCGCTATGACATTGAGCCAGTGTAGTACTGTGATGTGCCAGCCTAGTGCTATGATGAGGTATCATTTTTACTGATACATACTTGATGCAGATGATGATAGCATTCTTTCGAGAATGATAATGTTGTCGATGAAGAAAACTTTCGATGACTCGTAAATATGCTAGCCAATGTTTCAAGATGATATTGAGGATATTGTCCTCCAAATGCCACTGATGATGCAGACCTCTCTTGCCTGATGCTGATGAAGAATACCCTTCTTGTTAAGGGGGAGTGTTGAAATAATGTAACTGCGAAGAGCATTCTNCTCAAATCTCTACTTCAAAATTATGGATAATGAACCAGTAATATTACTACTGTATGTGGATGACTTATTCTTAACTGGAGAAGAAAAGCTCATCACTGAATGTAAACAAAGACTTTCCACAGAATTTGAAATGAAAGACCTTGGTCTAATGCATTACTTCTTAGGCCTTGAGGTATGGAAAAGTCTAGAAATAATCTTTCTTAACCAAGGGAAGTACACGGTCGAAATCTTAAAGAGATTCAACATGCTTGAATGCAAGACCATGAATACTCCCATGGAAGTGAAGCTGAAGCTGCTGGTTGATACTTCGTCAGATTTGATAGATGCTACATTGTACAGACAGATGACTGGATCGTTGATGTACCTGACGAACACCAGACCAGACATATGTTTTGCAATGAACACCTTGAGTCAGTTTCTGGTAGAGCCCAAGCGTGTTCACCTAGTGGCTACAAAACATGTGATGAGATACCTTAAAGGTACAATGGATTATGGTCTCAGCTATGATGGAGATCATGACTTCACATTGAGTGGATATACTAATGCATATTGGGCAGGAAGCGTTGCTGAAAGAAAAATAACTTTCGGATGTTGTTTCAATTTGGGATCAGCCATGATCTCGTGGTAGAGTAGGAAGCAATCTAGTATTTCTCTCAGCACAGCGGAAGCAGAGTACATTGCCGCATGTTCTGCTAGCTACAAAGTGATATGGCTTTGAAAGTTGTTGACAGGCCTATTTGACTTGGAGATGAGAGCAACCGTGATTCTATGTGACAACCAAAGCTGCATAAAGATGACAAAAAATCTTGTATTCCATGACAGGTCGAAGCACATAGAGATCTGCTATCATTTCATCCACGACATGGTACAGAGAGGAGCCTTGAAGCTCCAGTACATTAGCACGGATGAACAGGTTGCTGACATGTTGACTAAGCCTCTATCTCGTGTAAAGTTTGAACACTTTCAAGATAAGCTTGGTATAGTCCGAAAGGACCCTCTCTGAAAGGGGGAGTATATATATTCCTTGCTTCTGACCTCGTTGTTAGACGTAAAGCAAGATGAGTCATGCTTCTGACCTCGTTGTTAGACGTAAAGCATGAATCCGTTTGATCCTTGCTTCTGACCTCGCTGTTAGACGTAAAGCAAGATGAGTCATGCTTCTGACCTCGCTGTTAGACATAAAACATGACGCCGTGTGATCCTTTCTTCTGACCTCACTGTTAGACGTAAAGCAAGATGAGTCATGCTTCTGACCTCGTTGTTAGACGTAAAGCATGACACCATGTGATCCTTTCTTATGACCTCACTATTAGACATAAAGAAATATGAGTCATGCTTTTGACCTCGCTGTTAGACATAAAACATGACGTCGTTGATTCCTTGCTTCTGACCTAGTTGTTAGACGTAAAGCAAGATGATTCCTCGCTTCTGACCTTGTTCTTAGACGTAAAGCGAGATGTTGATGTGTTCCTTGCTTCTGACCTCATTGTTAGATGTAAAGCAAGATGAGTCATGCTTCTGACCTAGTTGTTAGACGTAAAGAATGATGTTGTGATTCCTCTCTTTTGACCTAGTTGTTAGACGTAAAGCGAGATGATGACGTTCCTTGCTTCTGACCTAGTTGTTAAACGTAAAGAAAGATGTGACTAACACTGAGCTACCAACTTAACCGCTATGACATTGAGCCAGTGTAGTACTGTGATGTGCCAGCCTAGTGCTATGATGAGGTATCATTTTTACTGATACATACTTGATGCAGATGATGATAGCACTCTTTCGAGAATGATAATGTTGCCGATGAAGAAAACTTCCGATGACTCGTAAATATGCTAGCCAATGTTTCAATATGATATTGACGATATTGTCCTCCAAATTCCACTGATGATGCAGACCTCTCTTGCCTGATGCTGATGAAGAATACCCTTCTTGTTAAGGGGGAGTGTTGAAATAATGTAACTGCGAAGAGCATTCTTATTATTATTGGATTAAANAGAGGTATTTTTCTTATAGTATCCAAGGCATCTTGAAAATAATGGAGTTTAGGACAATGGTGAGAATAATGGAAAAATGTTTTGGATAAGGCACAAGGATGGTTGGTGTGCAATGAGGGATTTGACTTTTTTGGGAGATCCTTTAATGACCTGGGGAGAGTGACTTCCGCCATTGGGATATATTTGTCAAAAACTGTCATGTTTGGATGAATAATATTGTGCAACTTTGGGAACATAAGGAACTTGTTGATAACACGGTCATTGGCATTACACATACCGCAAGGTGGTATGGCTCGATTATATGTCATAATCATGGTGGCCATAGCTAGTCTAAGAGTATTGGTGCCCCTGATTTTCTTGTTCTTTCCCCAAAATACCACTTTTTATTTTCCAGTATTAGTTTGAGGGACATTCTCTTTAATTGACTTTGAGGTTGAGCATGAGGGATGAACACTTGAAGGTTTCATAGGAATTAAGAATAAATGGGGATGTGGTGGAAAATATGAGGGTGGATTAAGGGGATTAAGGTACCAAAAAGGAATTCCCAAGGTAAGCCCAGAGAGATTCAATGTGATCATCATAGGGGTCCCAACCACACTAGGTGGAGTGAAAAATAAGGGAATCTATGTAATGGGATATCCTAAACATGGATTCCCTCCTAATAATGGTCTAAAAAATGATGAATCAATGGGTTCATTTGGCACCCTTTATGTAATGGTACATGTCAAAGACATTCCTAATGAATAAACATGTGGTAATGGGCCATGATATGTCTTAATCAAGGTGAATTCTTTAAAGACACTAGGAACCACTTCATTGAAATAGGGCATGAATGAATTTGTCTCAAGGGTAGACAATACATTGTTTTGATTAGATTATGATTTGGCATCATAATATGTAATTTGGTTTAAGGACATAAATTTTCCATTATGTGGGAACATCATGATGTATAAATTTCATGAGGCAATGAAATTCATGGCATACATATAACCACAATTGAGGATAATATTGTAGTCAAGAAGGGCATCTACAACTACAATATCAATCATAACCATCTTGCTTGCCAATTTGATGGGGACAATTTGTAAATGTTCTTTAGATAGGGAAAGAAGACCTTCATAAGAAAAAAGGGCAATTGTTAATTGATCCAAATATTCCTTAGATTCTTAATTAGTATTCAATTCATATAAACATCTACTTGATCTTCAAAATGAAAAATGATCGCTTAACTGGTTGAAAAATACATGTGAAGTACTTATCTATCCAAATACTCTTTAATGATAAATAGATTGCAAATAAATGGATGGAAACAGAACAATAATATTGAAATCACGTACACAAGTTTCATAATCGAGTTTATCCAATTTGGGCTACGTCTCCGATTCCGCTTCCAATAGAGACCTCTTTATTAATGTTCAAATGATTTTTTTTTTACAATGACCTTTTTACCTATTGACAAAACTCAGAAAACTGAGTATTCCATCGAATTCCTTGCGAAATTTCGATAAAAATGAGTATAAATTTCATACAATTCTGCGCCAGAACCTCGTGGCACACATTGTGGTGCATCCTCCAAGTCTAGTTACCCTCGAGCATGAATTTTGAGACACGTATTGTACTCTACAATTGAAGTGTGTGTCCTTGTCTCAGTCTGTGCACCCATTAAATAGGTCATGGGGCCCATAACCTCCAACCAGAACTTTAGGATATCAATTAATATTTGTTAGGCGATTTTCATAACCAACTCGCACCCTTAGTGTAATTGGTTAATATGCACCCGTATATGGTTAAGAACCATACGTTGGGTATAGTGGTGAGGTTGTTGGTTGTTTGGAGGGAGACCTGGGTTCGAACCTCCAGGATCCAATTTAAAAAAAAAAACCTCATCCATGGCCAATGTGAGGCTGCCACATGGAAACCTCTCATTGTCTTATCATTTCCATGTGTCAAATTCCTATTGGTGCCACTGTACCGCACAAATTGCCAAGTCACTTGCCTGGTTGTATGTACGATGTGCCATGTGACATTCCCTGGTGTGGCCACATCAATATCATACACTTGTACTGTCGTGCCACATGTCACTCTTGCAGTGGTGACACATGTCACCTTTGACCTTGTTGACTTTGAATTTTTCTCTGGTTTGACCTGAACTTTTACCATTCATAAAGTTTGCATACGAGCTCTGTTTGAGGTAATTTTTGTGCCATTGGAGAGATATCACTGAGCTCTACGCATTGATTTCATTTTAGAGAGAATTTGAGATGGTCAAATTTTGATCATTTTTTAAACTTTATGGACCTCTATGAGCATTATGAATTCTCCTGGACCTTTGTGAGTGTTTTGTATCCTCCTAGATCATTCTTCCCCATTGGAAGCCTTTTGGACCACCAAAAGTTTTGATTACTTAAAAACTAAGTGAGGGTAAATATCCCTCACCATTGCTATCTCTATCCACTTTTCTTTACTTGGTTTCACCCCTTTAAGACCAACTCGAATATATTCCACATCACCTCATTGCGAAGTCTCGATTCTTCTATTGAGAATCACATCTTCTTGTAACACATCTAAATACTCTAGAGAAAAATCATCAATTGTTGGAACCTAAATAATTTCATCTTCATCTATAATCACAGGAGGATCATAAAGCTTCAAATTATCAACATTTACCACTGAATACATTTGCATGTAGGCTGGTGTATCTAAATGAAAGGCATTAGTACCAATCTTCTCTAAAAATTTAAATGGACCATATTAGATTGGACTTAACTTTTTACCTTCACCTTTCATTATATATTTGTTGATATGTAACCATACTTGATCATCAAATTCGAATTGATGATCAACCCAATGTTTTTCATGCCTTTCCTTATACCTGGCTAGGATCTTCTCCAATTTTTCATGTACTGCTTGATTTACTTGTTGGATATTTTGAATGAACCCTTTAGCTTTATTTGTATCATCTTGTCCATATTCTTTACTTGATTCTCCAAAATAAAATTCCATAGGTGATTTTGGAAAGTACCCCAAACATACTTCAAAAGGAGTTCTAAGAGTAGAAGAATGCATGACATGATTATAGGCATGTTGTACATAAGGAAATTGTTCATCCCATAAATTAGCATGTTTTTTGCAGTATCCTCGAAGTATATGTACCACCATTTTGTTTACCACCTCTGTTTGTCCATTTGTATATGAATGAAAATATGTGTTGTTCTTTAACTTAGTGTCAATCAGCTCCCATAAATGAGACCAAAACTTTCCCAAAAAGATAGAGTTTTGATTTGATATAATATATGTAGGCAACCCAAAATGAACCCATACATTAGCAAAGAACATTTGTGTTATATGTTTATCTATGAACTGTTTCTTGCATGGCATTAAACTACACATCTTACTGAATCAATCCACAACAACATATAAATAATCATGACCTATCCTGGACATTGACAAACCCCCTACAAAATCCATGGATATACTTTCTCATGGATGAGAAGGTACTAGAAGTTGCATATATAAGCCAAACTTTTTGTTTCTAGGATTTCTTGTGGCACGCATAACACACCTTTTTATATTCTTGGAAAATGACTCATTCATTTGAGGCCAATAGCAATATCTTTGCAATTGTGCTACTATCTTACTAACCCCAAAATGACCATAAATTAGAGATGTATGAGCTTCTCTAATTACATTTACTCTTTAATATCTGAGTATACAAAGTTTTCCAAGATTATATAACAAATTGTCATGCATATAATAATCTGAATGTTCATTTCCATGACTTGATGCTTCACATATGTCTTTAAAATCATCATCCTTAGCATACTGTACAGTATAAATTTCATGAGATAAAGGATTATACCTTAGTATTACAGATGCATTAATCACTAGTATTTACAACATATCTACAACCTTATTAAGAATACCTTTCTTATACTTGATTACCAAATGAAATTGTTATAAGAAACCCATCCACCTGAAATGTCGTGATTGTTGTAGCTTGGTATATGACTGCAAATACTATAAGGGTTGATGATCTGTATGAATTATTGTCTCCTTTCCCATTAAGTAATTCTTCCATTTCTTCACACTTTATACCAATGCATACAATTCCTTATCATATGTTGGATAGTTAATTACTTCTTGAGTAAAAGTCTCAGAATGATAACATACAGGTTTACCTCGTTGCATCAAAACTACTCCCATGGCATATCCACTTGCATTGGTTTGAATATCAAATGGTTGTTGCAGATATGGCAGAGCCAAAACTGGTGCGATGCTTATCGTTTCCTTCAATGTCTCGAAGGATTTATGTTGCTTTTCTCCTCATTGAAAGACATGTTTAACACTTGGTAATGCATGCAAAGGATTTGCTATAAAAGAGAAATTAACAATGAATTTCCTCTAGTACTATACTGCTCCTAAAAATCTCCCGACTTATGTGGAAGTAGTTGGCTTGGGCCAATTCACAATGACTTCAACCTGTGCATGATCTATCTTTATCTAACCATTCCCTAAAATGTAACCCAGATATACTAGAGAATTTTTTCCAAATTCACATTTAGACATTTTTATATACAGCTTCTCCTTCTTCAAGAGTTCAAAGATTGTCTTGACATGCATTATATGATCTTCCCATCTTTGACTAAAGATCAATATATCATCTAAGTAGACGATGAAAAAATCATCTATGTAAGGTCTGAAAACATCATTCATTACCTTCATAAATGTTGCGGGTGCATTACATAACCCAAATGACATAACCAACCATTCAAACAACCCCTACTTTGTCTTGAAAGCAGTTTTCCATATATAATTTTTTTGAAATTTTGATCTGATGGTAACAACTTCTCAAGTCCAACTTAGTGAAATAAACAACATTCTTTAACTGATCTAACAAATCATCAATTTTGGGAAGATGATAATGGTTCTTTATCATAATCTTGTTCAATGCTTGGAAGTCAATACACATCCTCCACATGCCATCTTTATTCGGAACTAATACAATAGGAGATCCACACGGAGAGGAACTTGGCCTTATAATTCCTTTATTGATCAATTATTGTACATGCTTCTTTATCTCTGCATTATATAGTACTGATGATCTATACATACCAATGTTAGGAAGAGGAAGCATCCTGTTGCAAATATATTTCATGTTCAACCTCCCTCTTAAGAGGCATTCTTGTAGGTTCATGAAATAACTCATCATAGTTAGATATGATTTTAACCAACTCTTGTTTATGATATGGATCACAACCTGATAAGGAATATGTTATATCTTCTTATGTATGTTTCACTATCATGAGAACAAAAAAATTACTTGCATTCACGAGTCTCTTCATTGCATTGTGCTCACTAAAGAAACATTAGTTTTGATTCGATGAGCTCTGACAATAAATTAACCTCCATCTTTGAAAAGGTGATATTCGTTTTCTTCATGATAGAGTATTGCTTTCCTGTCAAATAGATATGAACTACCCAAGAAAATTCCACAAATATCAATAGTCACAACATCTAACTCAACCTCGTCAAAGAACTTAGTTGTAATTACAAATCTGATCTTACACTGTTTTTTCACTTGGAACTTAGCATCTTCACACACCCAACCTAATGGATATGGATTTTATGAGGTTTCATCTTTAAACTCAACTTATTAACAATTGCCTAAAATATTAAATTAACTTGAGATCCACTATCAAACAAAGTGTCTACCTTTATATGCTTGACTATAACCCTGACATGGAAAATCTCACTTCTTTTCTTTTGATCAATAACACTTTCCAAATTGGCAGATTGAAATGAAGAATTAGAATTGATAGTAGATATACCTTTGCTTCCTATTTCCATGATCTTAGATTCATCTTCTGAATCTGATCCTAGATATTGTCGAGATGAAGCAACAATATTATGCTTCCCTTTATCCTTGAACTTCTCTGGTCTTAATTTTGGATGCAACTTCCAACTTTGTGATTCCTCATGTCCCTTTTTCTTACAATGGGAACATGTAAGTCTTTCTTCAAATTTATTTATTGTAACTAAATTCTTACTCTTCCATTTTCCTTTCGGTTTCTTCTCGAAGTTGTATGGATTATTATCTTCAATCACATGCTTCCCCTTACTAGCCTCTATATGTGTCACTTGTAGTGGCACTTTCTCAATGTTAGTAGGGTTAAACATTAAAATAGTGTGTTGAATATATGAGTGCATTCAACCAATATATTTTAGAAGAGTTTCATGAGTATACAATGGAATTCCTAAGGATAATGCCTTATTTTTGAATTCCTGTGTATATGCTTGAATATTTTGGCCTTTACCTTGTCTTAGATGTTTCCATTCTATAATTGTCGTTTGTGTATAATCTAGTGGATATAATTTTTTTCTTATGGCCTTAGTAAATTTATCCCAAGAAGAGATTACTTTACCCTTTTGAACAAGTTCAACTTGCATCTTACTCTCCCACCATATTAAGGCTATGCCACTTAGTTGAAGAGCATCCAATTGTATCTTTGTAGCATCGTCCACCATCTTTTGAACCCTGCAATATACCTCTATTTTCTTGATCCAATTTTCCAATTTCTTGGCATTCAATTCTCCATCATAGGTCGGTAATTCGAAGTTGACATCCAATTTTAATAAAGGAAGATTATGATCAAGCTTCTTAGAGGGATTATTTTTATGTGAAGAATGATTATTTCTCTCAGAAGAAGATGATGATGAGGATGGTGGTGAGGAGGGTACTAAAGGGACACCTTCATCACCTCCTCCTTTCTCTTTGAATGGTTCAACTTTCTCTGATGTACTTTCCTCCTTGGCCTTCTGTCGACCCTCACACATTTCTTCCACCATGGCTTTCATTAAATTAAAAGCCTCGGAGAAATAATCTTTGGAGTTGTAAGGACCCAAATTTCTTAGTGAAGTCATTTCTCTTTGATGAGTAAAACTTATTGAACTAATCTTAGGATTGCAATTAGCAAGTTTTCCTTCTCCTCACCTGGATTTGAACCTTGTAAGCATCCACTTGCAACCACTTGTCAAACCTGCTTTGATACCAACTTGCTATGAAAAACCCTTAGATGCTTAATTAGTCTTCAATTCATATAAACATCTACTTGATCTTTGAAATGAAAAATGATCGCTTGAGTGATTGCAAAATATGTGTGAATTACTTATCTATCCAAATACACTTTAATGATAAACAACTTGCAAATAATTGGATGGAAATAGAAAAACAATATTGAAATCACATACACAAGTTTGATAACGGAGTTCACCCAATTTGGGCTACGTCTCTGGGTCCACTTCCAATAGAGACTTGTTTATTAATGCTCAAATGATTGCATTTTACAATGACCTTTTTACACGTTGCTCAAACTTAGAGAACACAGTATGCCATCAAATTCCTTACGAAATTTCGATAAAAATGAGTATAAAGTTCATACAATTCCATGTTGAAACCCCGTGGCATACATTACGGTGCAACCTCCGAGTCTAGTTACCCTTGGGGATGAACTTAGAGACACCGTACTCTACAATTGATGTGTTTCCTTGTCTCATTTCATGCACCCATTAAATAGGCCATGGGCCCCTTAACCTTAGACCGAAACTTTAGGATAGAAATTAATATATGTTAGGAGGTTTCCATAACCAACCCGTACCCTTAGTGTAATTGGTTAAGTTGTTGGCACATTATATAGTGGGTCGCACGGTCAAGCCTCGCTGACCACACTATATATAACATTTTGTTATATGGTGGTTGGACATATAAATATGCCCCATGAAATATGACATATGGTTGGAATATAGTTGTAATCCCCACAGAATATATGTGGTGATTGAATATGGTATAAGCCTCATGGATTAACACATGGCCATATTTTATAAATATGTCTTGGGGTCAAGGGCTTAGCCCTTGTCCCTTTTCCCCCCATTTGAAATCTCCAACAAAACTTAAATATATATGCGCTCACATATGGTTAATAACCATACGTTGGGTATAGTAGTGAGGTCATTGGGTTGTTTGGAGGGAGACCCGGGTTCGAACCTCTAACCTACAACAAAATTTTAAACAAAATCATTCATAATTGACCAATGGGAGGCTGCCACGTGGTAGCTTAATATTGCCACATGTCAAATGCCTATTGGTGCCACTGTACCGCATAGATTTCCAAGTCACCTACCTGGTTGGATGTATGATGTGCCATGTGGCATTCCCTGGTGTAGCCACATCAGTACCGCATGCTTGTACAGTTGTGCCACGTGTCATCCTTGCAGTGGTGACACATGTCACCTTTGATCATGTTGACTTTCACTTTGTTCCTTGGTTTGAACCAAACTTTGGTCATCCATAACATTTGCATATGATCTCGGTTTGAGACATTGTTTTCACTATTGGAAATCTATCATTGAGCACTACGCATTGATGCCATTTTCGAGAGCATTTGATATGGTCAAATTTTGAGCATTTTTTAACCTTTCTAGACCTCTATGTGCATTCTGGATCCTCCTAGACCTCTGTGAGCATTTCAAATCCTCTTGGATCATGAATGGAACTATATGAGAAGAACCTAACTTCTTCCACACATTAGTGGACATAATGCACATGGATGCAACTTCATCAATGATATAATAGTGAAAAATGAGATTTTTTATTGTAACAATAATTTGAAATGCAATCGATGAGGAAAAGTGAGGGTCTTCTTTGTCTAACTTAGAGATGACTAACCTAGCATTTGAAGAATCGACATCACCGAAAGTAGATAATAAGGAATTCCATTGTAATTTTTGTAGAACCTTAGGGGATTACATTTCTATGGGGTATTGAGATAGTTTGTCCATAATAAAATATCTATAAGTTTCTCTCACATGTGAATTAGGATCACTACAATGTAAAAGTGCCTTTGCACTTTTGGAGTGAGGTCAATATTAGATCGTGAAATTTGCAAGGGATCACTAGTGGAGAGTGCAACTCTTGATTACATGTTATATTCTTTGCGAGTGTGTGGGGGATGTGTCATATTTAACTATTGTCGGCATGGAGGGGGGGTCTCAGGGGGGGAAGGTTGCCCCCCTTGACCTTATATGAATCCTTCGACTTGGGGATAGTTCAAGGCAATGCCCCCAAATTTTTTTTGGGGCGTTTTTTTTCTATTTTAGCATTTTTCGATATTTTTAGCATTTTTCTAAGTTAATCCTGGATTAAGGTATTAGGGTTTTGATAGTTGCAGAATACCTAAAGTTTGGTGAAATTGGTTTTCTCTCGATTAAGGATTTCTAGGGTAAATATTTGTGTACTATGTGTACGAGTGATTGATTAATTTTTGTTTTTCTTTACTTCACGGGTTCATTAAGGATTTTGTTTTTCTGTGCATTTATTTACTTCACGGGTTCAAAACTTACATGTGGTATCAGAGAATTTTTTTGGCTTTAGGGGGATGCCTTTGTTGCTGAGGTTTTGGATCGGTCTTGATAGATCAAGTTTATCTTGGGTTTGTGATAAACCTAGGTTCAATGGGAGCTTTGTAGTGGTGATTCATGTGTTGAAAGAGAATGACGAGCAATTCTAGGAACAATATTGAGAAGTTCAATGGTTAAAACTTTGAGCTATGGAATCTCAAGATGGAGGACCTTCTTGTACAAAAAGAACAATTGATCAATGTGGATACTGGTACACAATATGAAGGTACACAAAATACTAGTACTCAATCTACTAGTATGTCTAAATAAGATTGGGAAAAGATGGATAAAAGAGAAAGGAGTACAGTTTGACTATGCCTGGAAGATTTGGTGCTATTGAATGTGTTGGGAGAATATACAACCAAGGAACAATGGGAAAAGTTTGGGAATTTGTATCAGTCAAAGTTCTTGGTAAATAATTTGTTTCTTCGAAATAATTTGTATAATCTTAGGATCGAAGATGGAGATTCTATGACAAAGCATATAAAGGCCTTCAATACTCTCGTAAGTCAACTTGTCTTTGTTAATACTATGATTGTAGAAGAAGATAAATGTATTACTTTGTTATGTTATTTGCAAGACTCCTAGGATAATCTAGTTGTAGCAATTGGTAGTACCACTCAATTTGCATTGAAGTATGAGGATGTATTTTCATCCTTGTAATCAAAAGAGATGAGGTGGAAAAGCATGGATATTCGTAGCATAGATGATTTATATGTAAGAGGTCATCCCCAAGATAGGAATAAAAATAGGTCTTCGAGGAGGAGATCTAAATATAAATATGGGCATTATAAGAAATATTGAAGATCTAAGAATGTTGATAAAGCAAAGGGATATGATGATGCCTCTTCCACGGAGGATAAAACCTCCACAAAATAAGGAGGTGATGTTTACTTGGCATCTACAAGTACACTTGTAGATCATGATGTATGGTTGATCGACTTAGGTGCATCATTTCATATGAATCCTCACAAGGAGTGGTTCATTGAATATGAAAAGTATGATGGTGGTTATGTATTCCTGATGGTGGTTATGTATTCCTAGGAAATGAATNAGAGGTATTTTTCTTATAGTATCCAAGGCATCTTGAAAATAATGGAGTTTAGGACAATGGTGAGAATAATGGAAAAATGTTTTGGATAAGGCACAAGGATGGTTGGTGTGCAATGAGGGATTTGACTTTTTTGGGAGATCCTTTAATGACCTGGGGAGAGTGACTTCCGCCATTGGGATATATTTGTCAAAAACTGTCATGTTTGGATGAATAATATTGTGCAACTTTGGGAACATAAGGAACTTGTTGATAACACGGTCATTGGCATTACACATACCGCAAGGTGGTATGGCTCGATTATATGTCATAATCATGGTGGCCATAGCTAGTCTAAGAGTATTGGTGCCCCTGATTTTCTTGTTCTTTCCCCAAAATACCACTTTTTATTTTCCAGTATTAGTTTGAGGGACATTCTCTTTAATTGACTTTGAGGTTGAGCATGAGGGATGAACACTTGAAGGTTTCATAGGAATTAAGAATAAATGGGGATGTGGTGGAAAATATGAGGGTGGATTAAGGGGATTAAGGTACCAAAAAGGAATTCCCAAGGTAAGCCCAGAGAGATTCAATGTGATCATCATAGGGGTCCCAACCACACTAGGTGGAGTGAAAAATAAGGGAATCTATGTAATGGGATATCCTAAACATGGATTCCCTCCTAATAATGGTCTAAAAAATGATGAATCAATGGGTTCATTTGGCACCCTTTATGTAATGGTACATGTCAAAGACATTCCTAATGAATAAACATGTGGTAATGGGCCATGATATGTCTTAATCAAGGTGAATTCTTTAAAGACACTAGGAACCACTTCATTGAAATAGGGCATGAATGAATTTGTCTCAAGGGTAGACAATACATTGTTTTGATTAGATTATGATTTGGCATCATAATATGTAATTTGGTTTAAGGACATAAATTTTCCATTATGTGGGAACATCATGATGTATAAATTTCATGAGGCAATGAAATTCATGGCATACATATAACCACAATTGAGGATAATATTGTAGTCAAGAAGGGCATCTACAACTACAATATCAATCATAACCATCTTGCTTGCCAATTTGATGGGGACAATTTGTAAATGTTCTTTAGATAGGGAAAGAAGACCTTCATAAGAAAAAAGGGCAATTGTTAATTGATCCAAATATTCCTTAGATTCTTAATTAGTATTCAATTCATATAAACATCTACTTGATCTTCAAAATGAAAAATGATCGCTTAACTGGTTGAAAAATACATGTGAAGTACTTATCTATCCAAATACTCTTTAATGATAAATAGATTGCAAATAAATGGATGGAAACAGAACAATAATATTGAAATCACGTACACAAGTTTCATAATCGAGTTTATCCAATTTGGGCTACGTCTCCGATTCCGCTTCCAATAGAGACCTCTTTATTAATGTTCAAATGATTTTTTTTTTACAATGACCTTTTTACCTATTGACAAAACTCAGAAAACTGAGTATTCCATCGAATTCCTTGCGAAATTTCGATAAAAATGAGTATAAATTTCATACAATTCTGCGCCAGAACCTCGTGGCACACATTGTGGTGCATCCTCCAAGTCTAGTTACCCTCGAGCATGAATTTTGAGACACGTATTGTACTCTACAATTGAAGTGTGTGTCCTTGTCTCAGTCTGTGCACCCATTAAATAGGTCATGGGGCCCATAACCTCCAACCAGAACTTTAGGATATCAATTAATATTTGTTAGGCGATTTTCATAACCAACTCGCACCCTTAGTGTAATTGGTTAATATGCACCCGTATATGGTTAAGAACCATACGTTGGGTATAGTGGTGAGGTTGTTGGTTGTTTGGAGGGAGACCTGGGTTCGAACCTCCAGGATCCAATTTAAAAAAAAAAACCTCATCCATGGCCAATGTGAGGCTGCCACATGGAAACCTCTCATTGTCTTATCATTTCCATGTGTCAAATTCCTATTGGTGCCACTGTACCGCACAAATTGCCAAGTCACTTGCCTGGTTGTATGTACGATGTGCCATGTGACATTCCCTGGTGTGGCCACATCAATATCATACACTTGTACTGTCGTGCCACATGTCACTCTTGCAGTGGTGACACATGTCACCTTTGACCTTGTTGACTTTGAATTTTTCTCTGGTTTGACCTGAACTTTTACCATTCATAAAGTTTGCATACGAGCTCTGTTTGAGGTAATTTTTGTGCCATTGGAGAGATATCACTGAGCTCTACGCATTGATTTCATTTTAGAGAGAATTTGAGATGGTCAAATTTTGATCATTTTTTAAACTTTATGGACCTCTATGAGCATTATGAATTCTCCTGGACCTTTGTGAGTGTTTTGTATCCTCCTAGATCATTCTTCCCCATTGGAAGCCTTTTGGACCACCAAAAGTTTTGATTACTTAAAAACTAAGTGAGGGTAAATATCCCTCACCATTGCTATCTCTATCCACTTTTCTTTACTTGGTTTCACCCCTTTAAGACCAACTCGAATATATTCCACATCACCTCATTGCGAAGTCTCGATTCTTCTATTGAGAATCACATCTTCTTGTAACACATCTAAATACTCTAGAGAAAAATCATCAATTGTTGGAACCTAAATAATTTCATCTTCATCTATAATCACAGGAGGATCATAAAGCTTCAAATTATCAACATTTACCACTGAATACATTTGCATGTAGGCTGGTGTATCTAAATGAAAGGCATTAGTACCAATCTTCTCTAAAAATTTAAATGGACCATATTAGATTGGACTTAACTTTTTACCTTCACCTTTCATTATATATTTGTTGATATGTAACCATACTTGATCATCAAATTCGAATTGATGATCAACCCAATGTTTTTCATGCCTTTCCTTATACCTGGCTAGGATCTTCTCCAATTTTTCATGTACTGCTTGATTTACTTGTTGGATATTTTGAATGAACCCTTTAGCTTTATTTGTATCATCTTGTCCATATTCTTTACTTGATTCTCCAAAATAAAATTCCATAGGTGATTTTGGAAAGTACCCCAAACATACTTCAAAAGGAGTTCTAAGAGTAGAAGAATGCATGACATGATTATAGGCATGTTGTACATAAGGAAATTGTTCATCCCATAAATTAGCATGTTTTTTGCAGTATCCTCGAAGTATATGTACCACCATTTTGTTTACCACCTCTGTTTGTCCATTTGTATATGAATGAAAATATGTGTTGTTCTTTAACTTAGTGTCAATCAGCTCCCATAAATGAGACCAAAACTTTCCCAAAAAGATAGAGTTTTGATTTGATATAATATATGTAGGCAACCCAAAATGAACCCATACATTAGCAAAGAACATTTGTGTTATATGTTTATCTATGAACTGTTTCTTGCATGGCATTAAACTACACATCTTACTGAATCAATCCACAACAACATATAAATAATCATGACCTATCCTGGACATTGACAAACCCCCTACAAAATCCATGGATATACTTTCTCATGGATGAGAAGGTACTAGAAGTTGCATATATAAGCCAAACTTTTTGTTTCTAGGATTTCTTGTGGCACGCATAACACACCTTTTTATATTCTTGGAAAATGACTCATTCATTTGAGGCCAATAGCAATATCTTTGCAATTGTGCTACTATCTTACTAACCCCAAAATGACCATAAATTAGAGATGTATGAGCTTCTCTAATTACATTTACTCTTTAATATCTGAGTATACAAAGTTTTCCAAGATTATATAACAAATTGTCATGCATATAATAATCTGAATGTTCATTTCCATGACTTGATGCTTCACATATGTCTTTAAAATCATCATCCTTAGCATACTGTACAGTATAAATTTCATGAGATAAAGGATTATACCTTAGTATTACAGATGCATTAATCACTAGTATTTACAACATATCTACAACCTTATTAAGAATACCTTTCTTATACTTGATTACCAAATGAAATTGTTATAAGAAACCCATCCACCTGAAATGTCGTGATTGTTGTAGCTTGGTATATGACTGCAAATACTATAAGGGTTGATGATCTGTATGAATTATTGTCTCCTTTCCCATTAAGTAATTCTTCCATTTCTTCACACTTTATACCAATGCATACAATTCCTTATCATATGTTGGATAGTTAATTACTTCTTGAGTAAAAGTCTCAGAATGATAACATACAGGTTTACCTCGTTGCATCAAAACTACTCCCATGGCATATCCACTTGCATTGGTTTGAATATCAAATGGTTGTTGCAGATATGGCAGAGCCAAAACTGGTGCGATGCTTATCGTTTCCTTCAATGTCTCGAAGGATTTATGTTGCTTTTCTCCTCATTGAAAGACATGTTTAACACTTGGTAATGCATGCAAAGGATTTGCTATAAAAGAGAAATTAACAATGAATTTCCTCTAGTACTATACTGCTCCTAAAAATCTCCCGACTTATGTGGAAGTAGTTGGCTTGGGCCAATTCACAATGACTTCAACCTGTGCATGATCTATCTTTATCTAACCATTCCCTAAAATGTAACCCAGATATACTAGAGAATTTTTTCCAAATTCACATTTAGACATTTTTATATACAGCTTCTCCTTCTTCAAGAGTTCAAAGATTGTCTTGACATGCATTATATGATCTTCCCATCTTTGACTAAAGATCAATATATCATCTAAGTAGACGATGAAAAAATCATCTATGTAAGGTCTGAAAACATCATTCATTACCTTCATAAATGTTGCGGGTGCATTACATAACCCAAATGACATAACCAACCATTCAAACAACCCCTACTTTGTCTTGAAAGCAGTTTTCCATATATAATTTTTTTGAAATTTTGATCTGATGGTAACAACTTCTCAAGTCCAACTTAGTGAAATAAACAACATTCTTTAACTGATCTAACAAATCATCAATTTTGGGAAGATGATAATGGTTCTTTATCATAATCTTGTTCAATGCTTGGAAGTCAATACACATCCTCCACATGCCATCTTTATTCGGAACTAATACAATAGGAGATCCACACGGAGAGGAACTTGGCCTTATAATTCCTTTATTGATCAATTATTGTACATGCTTCTTTATCTCTGCATTATATAGTACTGATGATCTATACATACCAATGTTAGGAAGAGGAAGCATCCTGTTGCAAATATATTTCATGTTCAACCTCCCTCTTAAGAGGCATTCTTGTAGGTTCATGAAATAACTCATCATAGTTAGATATGATTTTAACCAACTCTTGTTTATGATATGGATCACAACCTGATAAGGAATATGTTATATCTTCTTATGTATGTTTCACTATCATGAGAACAAAAAAATTACTTGCATTCACGAGTCTCTTCATTGCATTGTGCTCACTAAAGAAACATTAGTTTTGATTCGATGAGCTCTGACAATAAATTAACCTCCATCTTTGAAAAGGTGATATTCGTTTTCTTCATGATAGAGTATTGCTTTCCTGTCAAATAGATATGAACTACCCAAGAAAATTCCACAAATATCAATAGTCACAACATCTAACTCAACCTCGTCAAAGAACTTAGTTGTAATTACAAATCTGATCTTACACTGTTTTTTCACTTGGAACTTAGCATCTTCACACACCCAACCTAATGGATATGGATTTTATGAGGTTTCATCTTTAAACTCAACTTATTAACAATTGCCTAAAATATTAAATTAACTTGAGATCCACTATCAAACAAAGTGTCTACCTTTATATGCTTGACTATAACCCTGACATGGAAAATCTCACTTCTTTTCTTTTGATCAATAACACTTTCCAAATTGGCAGATTGAAATGAAGAATTAGAATTGATAGTAGATATACCTTTGCTTCCTATTTCCATGATCTTAGATTCATCTTCTGAATCTGATCCTAGATATTGTCGAGATGAAGCAACAATATTATGCTTCCCTTTATCCTTGAACTTCTCTGGTCTTAATTTTGGATGCAACTTCCAACTTTGTGATTCCTCATGTCCCTTTTTCTTACAATGGGAACATGTAAGTCTTTCTTCAAATTTATTTATTGTAACTAAATTCTTACTCTTCCATTTTCCTTTCGGTTTCTTCTCGAAGTTGTATGGATTATTATCTTCAATCACATGCTTCCCCTTACTAGCCTCTATATGTGTCACTTGTAGTGGCACTTTCTCAATGTTAGTAGGGTTAAACATTAAAATAGTGTGTTGAATATATGAGTGCATTCAACCAATATATTTTAGAAGAGTTTCATGAGTATACAATGGAATTCCTAAGGATAATGCCTTATTTTTGAATTCCTGTGTATATGCTTGAATATTTTGGCCTTTACCTTGTCTTAGATGTTTCCATTCTATAATTGTCGTTTGTGTATAATCTAGTGGATATAATTTTTTTCTTATGGCCTTAGTAAATTTATCCCAAGAAGAGATTACTTTACCCTTTTGAACAAGTTCAACTTGCATCTTACTCTCCCACCATATTAAGGCTATGCCACTTAGTTGAAGAGCATCCAATTGTATCTTTGTAGCATCGTCCACCATCTTTTGAACCCTGCAATATACCTCTATTTTCTTGATCCAATTTTCCAATTTCTTGGCATTCAATTCTCCATCATAGGTCGGTAATTCGAAGTTGACATCCAATTTTAATAAAGGAAGATTATGATCAAGCTTCTTAGAGGGATTATTTTTATGTGAAGAATGATTATTTCTCTCAGAAGAAGATGATGATGAGGATGGTGGTGAGGAGGGTACTAAAGGGACACCTTCATCACCTCCTCCTTTCTCTTTGAATGGTTCAACTTTCTCTGATGTACTTTCCTCCTTGGCCTTCTGTCGACCCTCACACATTTCTTCCACCATGGCTTTCATTAAATTAAAAGCCTCGGAGAAATAATCTTTGGAGTTGTAAGGACCCAAATTTCTTAGTGAAGTCATTTCTCTTTGATGAGTAAAACTTATTGAACTAATCTTAGGATTGCAATTAGCAAGTTTTCCTTCTCCTCACCTGGATTTGAACCTTGTAAGCATCCACTTGCAACCACTTGTCAAACCTGCTTTGATACCAACTTGCTATGAAAAACCCTTAGATGCTTAATTAGTCTTCAATTCATATAAACATCTACTTGATCTTTGAAATGAAAAATGATCGCTTGAGTGATTGCAAAATATGTGTGAATTACTTATCTATCCAAATACACTTTAATGATAAACAACTTGCAAATAATTGGATGGAAATAGAAAAACAATATTGAAATCACATACACAAGTTTGATAACGGAGTTCACCCAATTTGGGCTACGTCTCTGGGTCCACTTCCAATAGAGACTTGTTTATTAATGCTCAAATGATTGCATTTTACAATGACCTTTTTACACGTTGCTCAAACTTAGAGAACACAGTATGCCATCAAATTCCTTACGAAATTTCGATAAAAATGAGTATAAAGTTCATACAATTCCATGTTGAAACCCCGTGGCATACATTACGGTGCAACCTCCGAGTCTAGTTACCCTTGGGGATGAACTTAGAGACACCGTACTCTACAATTGATGTGTTTCCTTGTCTCATTTCATGCACCCATTAAATAGGCCATGGGCCCCTTAACCTTAGACCGAAACTTTAGGATAGAAATTAATATATGTTAGGAGGTTTCCATAACCAACCCGTACCCTTAGTGTAATTGGTTAAGTTGTTGGCACATTATATAGTGGGTCGCACGGTCAAGCCTCGCTGACCACACTATATATAACATTTTGTTATATGGTGGTTGGACATATAAATATGCCCCATGAAATATGACATATGGTTGGAATATAGTTGTAATCCCCACAGAATATATGTGGTGATTGAATATGGTATAAGCCTCATGGATTAACACATGGCCATATTTTATAAATATGTCTTGGGGTCAAGGGCTTAGCCCTTGTCCCTTTTCCCCCCATTTGAAATCTCCAACAAAACTTAAATATATATGCGCTCACATATGGTTAATAACCATACGTTGGGTATAGTAGTGAGGTCATTGGGTTGTTTGGAGGGAGACCCGGGTTCGAACCTCTAACCTACAACAAAATTTTAAACAAAATCATTCATAATTGACCAATGGGAGGCTGCCACGTGGTAGCTTAATATTGCCACATGTCAAATGCCTATTGGTGCCACTGTACCGCATAGATTTCCAAGTCACCTACCTGGTTGGATGTATGATGTGCCATGTGGCATTCCCTGGTGTAGCCACATCAGTACCGCATGCTTGTACAGTTGTGCCACGTGTCATCCTTGCAGTGGTGACACATGTCACCTTTGATCATGTTGACTTTCACTTTGTTCCTTGGTTTGAACCAAACTTTGGTCATCCATAACATTTGCATATGATCTCGGTTTGAGACATTGTTTTCACTATTGGAAATCTATCATTGAGCACTACGCATTGATGCCATTTTCGAGAGCATTTGATATGGTCAAATTTTGAGCATTTTTTAACCTTTCTAGACCTCTATGTGCATTCTGGATCCTCCTAGACCTCTGTGAGCATTTCAAATCCTCTTGGATCATGAATGGAACTATATGAGAAGAACCTAACTTCTTCCACACATTAGTGGACATAATGCACATGGATGCAACTTCATCAATGATATAATAGTGAAAAATGAGATTTTTTATTGTAACAATAATTTGAAATGCAATCGATGAGGAAAAGTGAGGGTCTTCTTTGTCTAACTTAGAGATGACTAACCTAGCATTTGAAGAATCGACATCACCGAAAGTAGATAATAAGGAATTCCATTGTGATTTTTGTAGAACCTCAGGGGATGACATTTCTATGGAGTATTGAGATAGTTTGTCCATAATAAAATATCTATAAGTTTCTCTCACATGTGAATTAGGATCACTATAATGTAAAAGTGCCTTTGCACTTTTGGAGTGAGGTCAATATTAGATCGTGAAATTTGCAAGGGATCACTAGTGGAGAGTGCAACTCTTGATTACATGTTATATTCTTTGCATGTGTGTGGGGGATGTGTCATATTTAACTATTGTCGGCATGGAGGGGGGGTCTCAGGGGGGGAAGGTTGCCCCCCTTGACCTTATATGAATCCTTCTACTTGGGGATAGTTCAAGGCAATGCCCCCAAATTTTTTTTGGGGCGTTTTTTTTCTATTTTAGCATTTTTCGATATTTTTAGCATTTTTCTAAGTTAATCCTGGATTAAGGTATTAGGGTTTTGATAGTTGCAGAATACCTAAAGTTTGGTGAAATTGGTTTTCTCTCGATTAAGGATTTCTAGGGTAAATATTTGTGTACTATGTGTACGAGTGATTGATTAATTTTTGTTTTTCTTTACTTCACGGGTTCATTAAGGATTTTGTTTTTCTGTGCATTTATTTACTTCACGGGTTCAAAACTTACATGTGGTATCAGAGAATTTTTTTGGCTTTAGGGGGATGCCTTTGTTGCTGAGGTTTTGGATCGGTCTTGATAGATCAAGTTTATCTTGGGTTTGTGATAAACCTAGGTTCAATGGGAGCTTTGTAGTGGTGATTCATGTGTTGAAAGAGAATGACGAGCAATTCTAGGAACAATATTGAGAAGTTCAATGGTTAAAACTTTGAGCTATGGAATCTCAAGATGGAGGACCTTCTTGTACAAAAAGAACAATTGATCAATGTGGATACTGGTACACAATATGAAGGTACACAAAATACTAGTACTCAATCTACTAGTATGTCTAAATAAGATTGGGAAAAGATGGATAAAAGAGAAAGGAGTACAGTTTGACTATGCCTGGAAGATTTGGTGCTATTGAATGTGTTGGGAGAATATACAACCAAGGAACAATGGGAAAAGTTTGGGAATTTGTATCAGTCAAAGTTCTTGGTAAATAATTTGTTTCTTCGAAATAATTTGTATAATCTTAGGATCGAAGATGGAGATTCTATGACAAAGCATATAAAGGCCTTCAATACTCTCGTAAGTCAACTTGTCTTTGTTAATACTATGATTGTAGAAGAAGATAAATGTATTACTTTGTTATGTTATTTGCAAGACTCCTAGGATAATCTAGTTGTAGCAATTGGTAGTACCACTCAATTTGCATTGAAGTATGAGGATGTATTTTCATCCTTGTAATCAAAAGAGATGAGGTGGAAAAGCATGGATATTCGTAGCATAGATGATTTATATGTAAGAGGTCATCCCCAAGATAGGAATAAAAATAGGTCTTCGAGGAGGAGATCTAAATATAAATATGGGCATTATAAGAAATATTGAAGATCTAAGAATGTTGATAAAGCAAAGGGATATGATGATGCCTCTTCCACGGAGGATAAAACCTCCACAAAATAAGGAGGTGATGTTTACTTGGCATCTACAAGTACACTTGTAGATCATGATGTATGGTTGATCGACTTAGGTGCATCATTTCATATGAATCCTCACAAGGAGTGGTTCATTGAATATGAAAAGTATGATGGTGGTTATGTATTCCTGATGGTGGTTATGTATTCCTAGGAAATGAATMGACAACTAAAATCATGGGATGTGGAAGGGTTACAATTTTTTAAATATGGAATGATTRGAACTCTCCCTAGAGTTATGCACATTTTATATCTAGCCAGGGGCMTAATATTTTTAAGTAATTTGGATGATCCAGCTGTGGATACTTTATTGGGAAAGGGAACTTGCAATATGGTATGAGGMGTAATGGTGTTGGTGAGGGGAGTCCAATGTGGAAATCTATACAAGTTATTGWGAAGCACTTATACTGATGGGTGTAACAATTACGTTGTCTCTAAGAAGAGAAATAAAGAAGATATGATATGTACTATCCTTGGAAAGAAGACCATGTTGTGGCATCAAAGACTGGGACATATTTGAGAAAAGGGCCTTCAGACACTGCACGGTAAAGGTATGGTTGAAGGTATGTCTAATTGCACCTCGGATTTTTATTTATGTGAATATTTCATATATGGTAAACAAAATCGAGTAAAATTCCCATACAATGCTACAAGAGCGAAGGGGATCTTAGAGTTGGTACACAATGATGTGTTCAGACTTGTGTCTATTCCATCACTAGGTAAATCTATTTATTATGTTTCATTCATAGATGATTTCTCAAGAAACACGTGGATTTATTTTATTAGGAACAAATCTGAGGTATTTGATAAATTTAAAGAGTTTAAGGATTTGGTAGAAAATAAGACAAAGAAGAAAATAAAGGTATTGAGGATAGATAATGGTGGAGAATTATGTGGGAATGAATTTGAAGAGTTCTGTAAGAAGTGTGGTATAGAAAGAAAAAATACTACTACATACACACGTCAACATAATGGGGTTGCAGAAAGGATTAACATGATGTTGATGGAAAAAGAAAGGAGCATGCTCAGTGGTGTCGGATTAGGACATGAATTCTGGGCAAAGGCAGTGGGTAGTGCATGTCACCTGGTAAATATATCACCCTCATCAACGTTGGTGGAAAAAACTATGCATGAGGTGTGGACTAGTAAGAAATCCTCTCTTGAACATGTTAGAGTTATTGTTTGTGATGTTTATGTACATGTTCCAAAGGAAAATAGGAGTAATTTGGATAATAAAGATGAAAAGTGTATCTTTATTGGTTATAAAGATGGTATGAAAGGTTATAATATTTGGAACCTAGAAACTAAGAAGGTTTTTTAGAGTCAAGATGTTTTTTTTAGAGAGGTTAAAGATGTTCCCAAATACTAATTCCTACCAAGGAAAGAAGAACCTGAGAAAATAGAGTTTGAGTTGGATGATGCAAAATCTGAATCAATGAAATAAGATGAATAATAATAAGAAGAATCTCATACTCCAGTATTGAGGAGATCAATGAGGGAAATAAGGAAACCATAAATGTATATTCCATCTCATTTTCATGCTAATTTTTCTTTATCTATTACTGATGATAATCCTAGAACTATCAAGGAAGCAGTGGATTCATAGGATAGTAAACTATGGAAGAAGGCCATGGTTGAAGAGATGGATTCCTTGGATAATAATGAGGGATGGGATCTAGTTGAGTTTCCAAATGGAATAAAGACCATTGGTAGTAAATGGGTGTTTAAGAAGAAGTTGAATTCAAAAGGGAAAGTGGAGAAATACAAAGCTCGATTAGTAGCAAAAGGTTATTCTCAGGTAGAGGGAATTGACTTTGGTGAAAAGTTTTCTCCTATTGYCAAGTTAACTTCTATTAGATTTATTTTATATGTTGTTTCTTCTTTTGATTTTGAAGTAGAACAAATGAATGTGAAGAAAAAATTCCTACATGGGGATATGGAAGAAGAAATCTACTTGAAGCAACGAGAAGGATTTGTAGTGAAGGGAAAGAAATAGCTGTCATGTAAGCTAAATAAGTCACTATATGGTCTGAAGCAATCACCTAAGATGTGGTACCAAAATTTTGACACATACATCCTTAGATTGGGATTTGCGACAAGTAGGGTTGATCACTGTGTATATTCCAATCAAGTTGGTAATGGATTCATGTATGTAGTGTTTTATGTCGATGACATGTTGTTTGTAGGAAATAACATGGATGTTATCAGTGAGTTGAAATCACAACTATACTCCAAATTCGACATGAAGGATCTTGGTGTTGCTAACTTCATTATGGGAATGGAGATTAAAAGAGATCATGCAAACAAGAAACTTTGGTTGAATCAGAGAAAATATGTTGAGACAATATTGCAAAGGTTTCATATGTAGGAAAGTAAACTGGTCAAACTTCATATTCCTGTAGGTGTAAATTTATCCACAAATCAATGTCCCAAGACACAAGAAGAGGAAGAGGACATGTCCCATGTTTTGTATTCTAGTGCGGTGGGTAGTTTGATGTATGCAATGGTCTATACTAGACCAAAAATTGCACATACAGTGTTATTTTGTAGCAGGTATATACCAAAACTAGGGAAGGAGCATTAGACAACAGTAAAAAGGGTTTTCATGTATTTGTGTGGCACTTCTAGTTATGGAATGTGCTACCAAGGAATACTAGGATTGGACAGAGCATTGGACATACATGAGTTTGTTGATGTAGATTAGGGTGGAGATATTGCTAGTGGGAAAATCCCCCCTATGACTACAAAAGGGTTCAAAATGTAGGCAAATCAATTAACAGTCTAAAATTAAACTGCTTCTCTAACTACCCCAAACATACCCAAAACTCATACAAGAAAAGAAAATATTAGGGAGATCGGGTAACTATATATCTATTGTGTTAAATTTGGAAGCATTGATAGTCATTCTCTAATCAGAAGCCATGTGGGCCACCCTGAGGCTAGCCAGGGAGATTTGGAGAATCAACCAGTCTTGTGAGGTATTGACAAAATCTAGGGGGAAAGTACAACCTCTGTGATTCAAACCAAAATTCAGGATGACCGAGACGCTATGTGAGTCTAATGAGAAATTCAAGAGGAATGTACAACCTCTGTGAGNAGGGTTGATCACTGTGTATATTCCAATCAAGTTGGTAATGGATTCATGTATGTAGTGTTTTATGTCGATGACATGTTGTTTGTAGGAAATAACATGGATGTTATCAGTGAGTTGAAATCACAACTATACTCCAAATTCGACATGAAGGATCTTGGTGTTGCTAACTTCATTATGGGAATGGAGATTAAAAGAGATCATGCAAACAAGAAACTTTGGTTGAATCAGAGAAAATATGTTGAGACAATATTGCAAAGGTTTCATATGTAGGAAAGTAAACTGGTCAAACTTCATATTCCTGTAGGTGTAAATTTATCCACAAATCAATGTCCCAAGACACAAGAAGAGGAAGAGGACATGTCCCATGTTTTGTATTCTAGTGCGGTGGGTAGTTTGATGTATGCAATGGTCTATACTAGACCAAAAATTGCACATACAGTGTTAGTTTGTAGCAGGTATATACCAAAACTAGGGAAGGAGCATTAGACAACAGTAAAAATGGTTTGCATGTATTTGTGTGGCACTTCTAGTTATGGAATGTGCTACCAAGGAATACTAGGATTGGACAGAGCATTGGACATACATGAGTTTGTTGATGTAGATTGGGGTGGAGATATTGCTAGTGGGAAAATCCCCCCTATGACTACAAAAGGGTTCAAAATGTAGGCAAATCAATTAACTGTCTAAAATTAAACTGCTTCTCTAACTACCCCAAACATACCCAAAACTCATACAAGAAAAGAAAATATTAGGGAGATCGGGTAACTATATATCTATTATGTTAAATTTGGAAGCATTGACAGTCATTCTCTAATCAGAAGCCATGTGGGCCACCCTAAGGCTAGCTAGGGAGATTTGGAGAATCAACCAGTCTTGTGAGGTATTGACAAAATCTAGGGGGAAAGTACAACCTCTGTGATTCAAACCAAAATTTAGGATGAACGAGACGTTATGTGAGTCTAATGAAAAATTCAAGAGGAATGTACAACCTCTATGAGCATAGACAGTCTAGTGAAAAATTCAGGGGGAACGTACAACCTCTGTGAGCATAGAAAGACTAGTGAAAAAGTCAGGGGGAACATACAACCTCTGTGAGCCTAGTCAAACCTTGTAAGCCATGAGAAAAAGACAAGGCATATAGAAAAAGTTAGGTTGAATATAAAATTCCTATGAGCTAGAAACAAATGATATTCCTAATATTGCAAATGATATAAATGTATTGATCTAGTGCAATGGCACGTGTAACATTATCCAACATGAAGAGAATTTTGAATTGCTTTGTAAAGATTCAAGTTGTAATTGAAGTCTCAAGTCTAGTTCTATTTTAGAACTAAAGTGTAATGCTGAGTTGTAACTAAAGTCTTAAGTCTATTTCTATTTTAGAACTAAAGTGTAATGTTGAGTTGCAACTAAAGTCTTAAGTCTAGTTCTATTTTAGAACTAAAGTGTAATGTTAAGTTGCAATTGAAGTCTTAAGTCTAGTTCTATTTTAGAACTAAAGTGTAAGGTTGAGTTGCAACTGAAGTCTTAAGTCTAGTTCTATTTTAGAACTAAAGTGTAACGTTGAGTTGCAACTGAAGTCTTAAGTCTAGTTCTATTTTAGAAATAAAGTGTAATGTTGAGTTGCAACTGAAGTCTTAAGTCTAGTTCTATTTTAGAACTAAAGTGTAATGTTGAGTTGTAACTGAAGTCTTAAGTCTAGTTCTATTTTTGAACTAAAGCATACTAGTCTCAAATCTAGTTCTATTTTCGAACTAAAGTGTAATGTTGAGTTGTAACTAGTCTTAAGTCTAGTTCTATTTTTCAAACTAAAGTGTAACATTGAGTTGTAACCAGTCTCAAGTCTAGTTCTAAGTTAGAGTTAAAGTATGAATCTGAGTTATGACAAGTTACTATTTCGAGTCTCTCCTCTTCTCGTCTTCAACCTATATAAGAAGAGGTTGAACCCTCTCTTCAACACAGTTTTGATATGCAAGTTAAGGGTGAAGCAATAGAGGTAGAAATATCAGTGATAAAGAGGTAGCATACCAAAGCAACATATCAGTGTTGTATATCAACAATAGAGGAAGCATATCAGAGGTGTATTTCAACAAGGTCTCTTAG
>JZKD02S0663570.1:209623-231880 GCA_000966675.3 Picea glauca | reverse complement strand
TTCTGCCTATTATAATTGTCTGTTGACCAATCCGTAAAAGGGGATTTGGTGCTAATACAATTACTGACATGATTAATCCACAATGGGGATTAATCCAATAACAATAATAATAATAATGACATTATTAATCGGCAATGGGGATTTAATCCAATAATAATAAGAATGCTCTTCGCAGTTACATTATTTCAACAAATACCATGAATTTTGTCACTACATGTTATATATCTATTTTTGTAGGTTCCATATCTCAGAATGGCCTTTCCTTTTCCTCAAGTATGGACATTGATATCTCATTCATCACAAATTTTCCCTTCACATCACCTTGGATTTAACCTCCTTCCATGTGTTTTGTTTCCACATCTGTGGGTGTTTCATATGTGATCCAATCATCATGCACCAATGGTATCATTATGGGTTATGGAAAAATCATTGTTATCCTTTCATTTACCTCAATGATCATATTATTCAATCTCATTATCTCTAGTGCCACTATTTTTCACTCAGATGAAGGTATTCTAAAATCCATGAACACTCTTGATTCTCCATGGGATTATATGAATCATCATGCTTATTTCGTTCCTTGGGATGTATTCACACTATATAATCCTTTCAATCTATATTCCATTGAATCCAACATTTTCATACCCCCTAGACATGTTGATTGGTTCTAAAACCTAAGTCCTTCTCCAAATGTATCTGAGGAAGGAAACATGGCCAATATTTCTACCACCATTAAGGTAGAAATTTCTATTACCCCTAGTTTCATTGAAATCATCCTTCTTGGAGATTCTTGTTCCTTTTAAGAAGTTTCTACCTACGAAGAACATTTCCAAGAATTTCATGACATTTTTGTGCAGTATTAATTAGAAATGTTTAGACCTAATCCTGACATTGTTGAACATCACTATCGACACATGACTAGATGCATTCCCTATTTCATATAAACAATAGCTTATACATCCCACTAAGGCTCCAACCATCAAATAAAAAAGCAATAAACTTTGCCTGAAGTTGGGTTTATTTATCCAATTGCTTATACATCCTAGGTGTCTAATCATGTCCTCCTTTGTTGGAATGTGTTACTTTGGAAGGTAATAATGTCTAGTGAGTTGCAATATATGTAAAAGAGAGTTATCCCACATTCATCATGGAGTAAAACACTATTTTTATCTTTCATTATAAAAAGAGGTGAAATTACATTTATCACACCTGTATTATTGGGATGCAATTCCTCCATATCTCTTTCTATATAATAGAGGTAAGAGAGATCCATCAGAGACAATTAAAAGTGTTCTCTTTGTAAAAGGTAAAGAATTTGTGGAGGTGCTCTCAAGTGTAAGATTGGATATTTATAAAGAATAAATAATACAATACCTTTGATTCATATGGATTTTGATGGCCTCCCACCTATTCCAAACGGCTCATTTTGGCAGTGTTCTCTACTTACTGGACCGTTTTGAGGCCCTAAACAACGTTTTTAGGGCTTGTCGTAGTTATATTATAGCTTAAGAATGAGTTTGATGGCAACATGTGTAGTCCTTGGATAGACCTTTCCAACGGGCTATCGTGCGCCTAAAACGAAGATCATATAAAAAAGTTACGTCCCCGATAAGTTGATGTACTAACTTACCCCAACGAGGCCCACATGACTTTTGGCGCTTCATCTCCTAGGGTTAGGTTTTTGGATGTCTAGGGTTTTGGAATTCTTTTTTATTGTAAAAATTCTAAGAGAGCCTCATTGTAACCATTTTATTGCGAATGAGCGCAATCGTCACATCTCTTCTCAGAGATAAGCCTCCACCATTCTAGCAAGCTTGTTTTCAGTCTGCATTTTACAGTTTCAGCATATTTCCTTATTGAATAGAAGGCAATTTTATTGTATCTTTGTTATTTTTCCTTGTGTTCGTGTGTTAAGCATAATAATAATCTATATTCGTTTCATTCTTCTCATAAAATTCAGATCAACCTTCCCATGGATGTTTCCCAATTTTTGGGTTTTACCACATATATCTGGTGTACTCTCATTTTTCCCTTGTCTCTTTCTTTTTGTGATTATGTGTTGTTGTATGCATAAATGGCTAGATTAGTAAAGTTATTTTGTTTAATATTGTTTCATGTTTATTCATATGTTTCAATATTTCAACATGCTATCAGAGCGGGTTACTAGACTCTACCTCCTTTAGTAATTTATTTTACAACATTTTCTTCATATTTATTTGAGCTCTATGTATTTTTGTAGTCTTTTCATCAGATCTAGTAGCCATTAAGGTCTCTCTTTAGATTTGGGAATTTTTCTACATGATTGAGATTTTTTCCCTCAAAACCCTAACTCTTGTTTTGCATATTTCCCACATTTATGTTTGTTTTTATTTTTAAATATGATCTAACCAGTGTCTCCATAAAGTAGCTTTCAGCCATGTTCGACTACTCGTTCATAAAAAATGGAAACCGTTTGCCCATTTTTTAATTAAGTTTCCTATCCTAGCCTAAGTCCTTTTTTAATTTCTTGGAAAACCTAAAGATTTTTTTGGTTTGGTATTTTACTTAACTTGTTTTTTTTACTATGACATTTTTTTACCGAACTTAGTTTTTCTTCCGAACCTAATATCTTTTCATGCATAATTTCGTTTGGAATGAGAATGTTTTGTTGGGTGCAGTTTTTCAGTGGCTACCTAACCAACCAACCCACTCACTGATCAGAGGTCGTATGGACCGTACAAATTTAGTTTTCTATGGTGCATGTCACATTTTTTTGACATTTTGCAGGAAAAAGAGGGAGATTCGCATTTTTCGGAGGTCAATCTATTGTGTGGGATAAATTTATCTGTTATACAATTGTTTATTTTTGTAGAGAAAGATGGAAAATTTTCCCAATTTGTAGTGAAAGAGGTTGATCTTCCAAGAAAGAAGGTGATTTTGTTGTTTAAGTGGTCGATTTGCCAAGAAAGAGGATGATTTTGTTGTTTAAGCGATCGATTTGAAAATATAGATGGAAAATTTTTGTCATAGAGGTTGATTTGGAGAGAAAGGGGGTGGTTTTCTGTCATAGAGGCCAATTTGCAGAGAAAGAGGGGAGATTTTCCTGATTTGCAGAGAAAGAGGGCCAATCTTCCAAAGAAAGGGGGAAATTTTCCCCATTTGCAGATAAAGAGGGGTGATTTTCTTGTTGGGAGGATGTTTCTTCCTTGTTGGGAATTTTTTCCCTCCACGTAGTCTGTACGATTTTGTTCCTTCTCAAAGCCAACAATTTTCTTGCTTTAGAGGCCAATTTGAATGTGCAAGGGTTCAATCTGTCCTTTTGGAAAAGATCCAGTGGTTAGAGGTTGTTTTTCCTCAGATATAAGGGTTTCTGGCAATTTCCTCCTCTCTATGTGTATGACCAAGTCTGTACCGCCATGGATTTCCTTCCTCGTGCTATATCTTTCATCATATCTTAGGTAAGTTACTCAAGTACGAAAACTTTCAGTTCATCTCATATTTTCATCTCTTTCTTGTCTTTTTTTTTCATTAAGGTTTCATTTTTTTATCATAATGACTTTTGAAGTAGGTTATTTTTCTATGTTAGTGGGTCCTAACTATCTTCTCTGGAAGAGAAAACTGATTAATATACTCAAGAGTAATAATTTATTGCAGTTTATTAATGGTGAACATAAGAAACCTATCGATGCTAAAGATGTGGTTACATGGGAAAAATGATGTGATCAAGCAAGATGAGTCATTGGTCAAATAGTTTCAAATAGTCTTTAGGTACATATTGAGGTTGAATATAGCCCTATTAAGGTATGGAAAACTTTAGCTTCTTTATCTGATAAATATGATGATCTTTATTCTTTCTAACTTGAAAAAAAAATCCATGACTTAGATCCTAAAGATGTTGAATGGATAGAATATTTTCTTGTTGAATTGAAAACCATATTTGAAAAATTAAATAATTGTGGCAAAGATTACAAGAAAACTGATACAACCCTAGTAATTATTATAGAACAAAGGTTTCCTTCTTCGTTTGATATGTTCATCCACACTAGGAATAAAGCAATTGAAATGTCAAATGGATCTATGAAACCTAGCTTTGAAGATTTTTGTAAAGGCTTTCTATTTATCGTGCATGTCAAAAAGGTTATAAGTTTGAAGCATGGCCAGATAAATATGTTCTTAAAGATATCAAAGACAACTTCAAAGTAGTGTCTTCCATTCTTATTGACCATGATTTTGGTTTATATAAATTTATTGGTTTTCATTCAATTAAAAATCAACCATTTTATTCATATATTTCTCATGCTGGTGAACAAAGTAAATTATGGCATGAAAGATTAGGTCACTTGAATTATGACAAATTTCAAATGTTATCAAAAATGGTACTTGGCTTACCTTCCATATCTTCCACTAAAGGTTCTTGTGAAGGTTGTGTACTTGGTAAACATCATATGGAAATTTTTGAGAAAGATAAATCTTGGCATGCTAAATAACAATTGCAATTAATTCATAGTGATAAATGTGGTTCTCTTGAAACTTCGTCTTTGTCTCATGTTGTCTATTTTCTTACTTTTATCGATGATTATAGTAGAAAATCTTGGGTTTATTTTTTGAAACATAAAAGTGAAACCTTTGGTAAATTTCAAGAATTTAAATCCATGGTTGAAAATGATATGGTAAAAGTATTAAGACAATGAGAATTGATAATGGGAGGGAATTCACTAAAAATGAATTTATTGCATATTTATCTGAGCATGGTATTCAACATCAAAAGACTATTCCTTGTACACCTCAAAAAAATGGGGTAGTTGAAAGGGAAAAAAGAACTTTGGTTGAAATGGATAGATATATGCTTTATTCTAAAGGATTACATAAAAGGTTTTGGGATGAAGCCATTTGTTGTGCTAACTATATTTTAAATCAAGCTCCTAGTAAGGTAGTTTTGCAGGTTACTCCCAAAGAAAAATGGAATAGAAGAAAACTCTATATAAGTAACTTTAACATATTTGGCAGTGAATGTTGGGCCCATATTCTCGATGAAAAATGGAAAAAGTTAGATCCAAAGTCTCACAAATGTATTTTCATTGGTTATAGTGAGGATTCTAAAGCTTACAGGTTATTTGATCCATCTACCCAAGGTGTTATCATCCAGTGAGATGTTCAATTTAATGAAGTCTCTCCTTCTTCATGTTTGGGCCTGGAAAAATCTTGAATCTACAGGTTCTAATATTGGTATTTCTTTCGATACTCGTCGAACTAGATCTGACTTTTATCTTATGACTAGAGTTTTGGCTATAGATGATCCCTCTACCTATGCTCAAGCTAAGGACAAACCTGAATGGGAAACCATTATGACTACATAGTATTACTCATTAATGAAGAATAAGACTTGGAATATTGTTCCCCTTCCTCCTGGAAATAATTGTTGGTTGTAAATGGATATATAAAACAAAATTTATTGTAGAAGGACAAATTGAAAAACACAAAGTTCAGTTAGTATAAAAAGGTTTTTATCAACAAGAAGGTATTGATTATAATGAAACTTTTTCTCCAATAGCTAAAATGAAAACTATAATAACTATTCTTTCTCTGTTTTCACCTTATAAATGGGAAATACACCAAATGGATGTCAAGAGTGCATTTTTAAATGGTAATATTCATGAAGACATTTATATGCAACAACTACTTGGGTTTATCACTGTTGAAACTTCAAGTTTGGTATGCAAATTAAACAATTCTTTATATGGTCTTAAGCACGAACCTAGAGCCTGGCATGAGAAAATTGATACTTATGTCTTGAATAATTATTTCAAACAGTGTATATCTAATCAAAATTTGTATGTAAAGAACTTTGATGATGAATTCCTCATTGTTGTATTATATGTGGATGATCTTATCATTACTGGCAACTAGCTTGCATCTATACAAGAATTAAAGAATAATCTTAAGAGTCAAATTGAAATGACATATTTAGGCATATTGAACTATTTTATGGGTCTTCATATTTGGGTATGTCTAATGGTATATTTATTTTTCATCCTAAGTATGCGACAAATTTACTTGCTCGGTTCCATATGAGTGTTTGTAAGCCTTCACCAGCAACATTTCAGTCCGCCGTAAAATTAAATGTTGATTGTACTACTCCTCATGTTGATACTACTTTATATCATTAGTATGTGGAAAGGTTGATGTATTTGACACACAACATGCCTAATCTCTCTTTTTCTGTTAATATGGTATCTAGGTTTATGAAAAATCCTCATGAAATTCATTGGTAGGCAGCGGAAATAATTCTCAGATATTTACACGGGATAGTGAATTATGGTGTTTTCTATTTGAGCAGTTCTATAGTTTCTCTTCTTGGTTATATAGATTTTGATTGGGCAGGTGATAGTTTAGATAGAGGGTCTACTGCAGTGTACATCTTTCATCTTGGTTCAGTTCTGATTTTATGGTCCAGTAAGAAGTTGGGAACTCTTTCTCTTTATTCTTTTGAAGTAGAGTACATGGCAACTAAGGAAGCAACTAAAGAAGTAGTTTGGTTATTTCATGTTCTTACAAAGCTTGGAATGGTTCAGAAATCAACTACATAGTTAATATGTGACAATCAAAGTGCAATTAATATTGCATGTAATTCAGTGTATCACTTCAAAACTAAACACCTTGATCTTGATGATCACTACATTCAAGACCTTGTTGCATATGGTGGTATTTCTTTGCATTATTGTCCCACGGAGCAGCAAGCAACAAATATCTTCACCAAATTCATGACAGAGGTAAAGTTTGTGTGACTTTGAAAATCGTTGGGAATGCAGGAAGTTGTCATCAAGGGAAAGTGTTGATGTAATGACATATTCCTCCATAAGTGTCAATCTAGAAGGTATTGTATTTATTTATTCTTACAAAAAGTGTTGGAAGTTATTGTAATACCTCCATAAGTGTTCCTTCTCCCTAGTCATCATTAAGGGGGAGTGTTGTAATGTGTTAGTTTGGAAGGTAATAATGCCTAGTAAGTTGTAATATTATGTAAAAGAGAGTTATCCCACATTCATCATGGAGTAAAACACTCTGGTAATATTTCATTATAAAAAGAGGTGAAATTACATTTATCCCACATGTATTACTGGGATGTAATTCCTCCATATCTCTTTCTATATAATAGAGGTAAGAGATACCCATGAGATAGAATGAAAAGTGTTCTCTTTGTAAAAGGGTAAAGCATTTGTGGAGGTTCTCTCAAGTGTAAGATTGGATATTTCTGGATAATAAAGAAGATACTACCTTCTCGTGGATGTTTCTCCATTTTGAGGTTTTACCACGTATATCTAGTGTACTCTCCTTTTTATCTTGTCTCTTTTTTGTTGTGATTATATGCTATTGTATGGACAAGAGGCTAGATTAGTAAATTTATTTTTCTTATTATAGTTTCATGTTTATTCATATGATTCAATATTTCAACATCCTTAACAAGGAGAAAGGAACCATTCATGTTGCATTGATTTTTGTGACCTTAATCAAGCTTGTCCCAAAGACAATTACCCTACAAATTTTATCAATCAAATCATTGATGCTTATGTCAGCCATGAGGTCCTTTCCTTCATGGATGGATTCTCTATGTATAATCAAATATAGATTCATTCACAGGATTAGTATAAGACAACCTTCATTCACAGGATTAGTATAAGACAACCTTCACCACCCTTTGGGGGACATTCACTTATCGTGTTATGAATTTTAGGTTAAGGAATGTTGGTGCCACCTTATATCATTGTTTTCATGACTTGGTTTGTATCATCCTTTCTTTTCTCAACAATCTCACTATTTTTTTCAAAAAATAGTGATACCATTTAGAAAACCTTTGCATTGTATTTTGTGTTACAATTGGTCACATTTTGGGGTTCATTTTTTCCAAAAGGTTATTACCATTGACCCATTGAAATTTAATTCCACTCTTTATATTCCCCCATCATGGAATCTAAGCCAACTATATATTAGCCAAGGAAAATATAATATTATTAATCGATTTTCCCTGATTATGCCACTTGTGCTCATGGGTTCTTTTGTTTGTTGTGTCAAGACATACCCTTTTATGGGATGACTAAGTTCAAAAATCCTTTGACACATTTAAATGTGCAATCAAATTTTCTTCTTTGACTATCCCCTTTTCTTTATTAAATATTATATTATTTACTTCTCCACCTTTCCCTTAAATGTGGTAGCTGGCATATTAGTTCAGGAAGGGGAGGATAATTATGAGCATGCAATTTATTACAGTAATAAGAAACTATCAAGACCACATTTGACCCATAATTGTGATGAAAGCTAGTTCTGGTCTTGGTATTTTCCATTCATAAGCTTCGTCATTACACACTATTGCATAAAACCAAGATTGTCACTAATTCAAATCCCATGCAATATATCTTAGGTCACTGAATTATTAATGGTAAATTTGCTCATTGTATCCTCATCCTTCGAGAGTCAAAATCAAATTCATTACTCCTAAGAGTAATAAATCCATTTCAATTTCCAATTTCATCATTGATATACCTATGGGAATAGTAAGACCACCCCTAAATAATAACCTCCATGATTATCACCTTTTTTCCATCTCATCGAAGGATCCTTGGTATGGAAATATTTTGGTTGAATTGCACATCCAAAATTTTGGTCCCCATCTTTCATGAGATGATTGGAAAAATGTACATCATCAATCTCATTAACATCTCCTCATTAAAAATTTCCTTTATAAATTAGGAGTTGATACCATTATATGTCATTGCCTCACTCACAAAGAGGTCGAATAGGTCTTAAATAACTATCACAATGGTGCTTTTGGTGTCCATATCTTAGGTATGGCCGCTGGTCATAAGTTCATTCAAGTAGGTTATTTTTGGCCTTATCTTCTTATAAATTGCATCCAAGCAATAAAATGATGTGCCAATTGTCAAATTTATTCTCCCAAGGCTAAAGCTCCACTAGCTCCACTTCACCCCATAGTTATCATCAATCATTTTGCAAATAAGGGATTTGATTTACAAAACGTTGACCTACATCCAATGGTGATAAAGAGTAAATCATTGTGGCTATTTCATGAAATTTTTTAAATACATGTCAACTTTAAACAACATTATAACTACAATAGCTTACTTCTTCTTCAATGACATCATGACCTCCTTTAGTGTCCCTAAATAGTTGGTCTCTGACCCTGACACACATTTTGAATCTGAAGTGTTTCAAAGGTTAGCTTCACATTTAGGTTTTGTGCATGATATTTCCCCTCCATACTATCAATAAGGTAATTTCCAAGTTGATGTTGTTAATAAGGTCTTCAAAACCATGCTCTAGTGAACAATTGATAAGAACACATCTAATCATCATCACATGTCATTCCCCACTTTGTGGGCATATAGGACATTTATCAAGAATACCATAGGTTTAACACCCTTTCATCTCATTCAAAGGGTAGAGGAAATGTTACCCATTGAATGTGAGATCCCCTCCATCCATTTGGATATCAAACGTATTCCTGACACCACCACTCTAGATCAAAGACTAGTTGCATTGGAACAAGAAATCAAGGACTGTCACATTGCCTTGCAAAATAAAGAGGTTGTAAAACAAAATGCAAATCCCAATATGATTGAAAAGTCTAACCTTACTCATTTCAAAAGGGTAACTTGGTCCTTATCTATGATATCATTCATGATAAATTAGGTTATGGGAAGTTTGAATATTTATTGTTTAGCAAAGCGGGCATATTTATTTATTGGTCTTGATGGCGAGTTGCTAAAAAATTCTCACATTGGGTTATGTTTGAATAAATTCTACCCTTAGAGTGTCAACATAAATCACTTTTACATGTATATACTCTCAATTTCCTTTTGTTTTGTTGATTTAATTAATGTTGTTGACTTGACACCTTATGCTTTGTTTTTACTACTTCATATGGTTTATCCACCATCTTGTTACTATTAGAATATGGAGACATATGAATAAACATACAATAATATTAATCAGGAGAACCTTATTAGTCTATCCTCAAATAAGAAAGAGACAAGAGAAAAAGAGTACACCAGATATACGTGGTAAAACCCCAAAATGGGGAAACATCCATGAGAAGGTATTGTCTTGTTTATTCTTCAGAAATCTTCAATCTTACACTTGAACTCCCACACTTCACACTCCATATTCACATCATTCCAATGTACATGATCATTATGTGATCCTTCATTTCAATGTATATGATCACTATGTGATCCTTCATTTCACATGTACCTCATGGGTCTCTCTTACCTCTATTATATACCAAGTGATATGGAGGAATTAAATCCCAAAATACATGTGGGATAAATGTAATTTCATATATGTATATAATGAATGGTAAAAAGAGTATATTACTTCATGATGCATGTGGGATAACTCTTTTACATAAGAGTAGACATTATTACCTTCTAAATTAATACATTCTAACAAACCACACAAGTCATCATTACATATTCCAACACTCCCCCTTAATTGTGACTAGGGAGAAGGAACACTTATGGAGGAAGGTGGAATTACAATACCTTCCAACATTCCATACAAGAATAAGAAATAGAATACCTTCCAAAGGAATATGGGATTACATTAACATCCCCCCTTAATGACAACTTCTATAATTTCCCATAAGATGCAAATAAGAACACACTTCACCTCATGGATTTGATGAAGATAACAATCGCTTCTCAGTAAATCATGAAATTGCACATGAACCAAGTTGTACGATGAACTCTTGTAGAACATCGTAATGATGCACATAAACATCAAATGGCCAATACAACAGAACATGTGGCTAGCAGTCAATCATCAAAACCATAACTCAACTGATAGTTGAAATAACTCTTGGAGAACACCATAATGATGTATAAAAACCTCAGATGGCCAATACAAAAAAACATGTGGAAAGCAGATAGTTATCCCAACCAAGATAGTAGGTGCGATAATACTACAGTATATCATATTACAAATACAAGAACCCCATATCTATACATCGAAATGTTTCCAATAGATAGTCTTCACAACCAAATAACTCTACTAAATATTACATTGTGAATACAAGCCCGCAATGGTCTATCCATCAAAAAATTATCCCCACAGATAATCATCATGACTTTACAGTAGAATATGACACTTAATTACATTACATTTTTATTGTAATATGGTCATATGAAATAGAATTTCATTACATTCCTCTTTATTACAACTTTAAACATCCCAGATAATGTGGAGAATAGTTTCAAACTTTGTTGTTGTCAAGGATAAGCATAAGAGAGGAACAATGTAGGAATTCATTACAAATGCAATCACATCCTCATTAAATTGCAAGAAGAAGATACTTGCAGTTGTCAATAATCAATGTTGAATGAAAATATCAATATGCTTAGAAACTCAAGATAGGAACAATCTCCAAGACCAAGCTATCCCACAAAACTTCACAACAAAACCTTATGGAGAAAGTGAAGCAAATAGAGAGATAATATGCACATGAGAACTTCCAAGAGTAAATCATATAATGATCATGATAATCCCATAAAAAAAAAACTGAAATTTCTTTTGCACAACAAGGATTAGCATCAACATAGAAATATAGAGAAAAATATGATTAAAAAAATATATCACTTGAAAAATATAGCTAGTAAGAAACTAAAAATTAACCATTAGATGGTTTCTTATTGTCACCATGATAAAATGATAGAAATACATGCTTTTGAAAATGTCAAAAAATATCTTCCACACAGGTAGGTTAGTGACAAGCTAAAAACAAGAACAAGAGACAATCTCTGCAAACATGATGAAAAAATTAAGAAACTAAACCCTAATGAAAAAAGACAAGAAGATAATGAAAAGATTAAACACAATTGTTCTTACCTGTGATGAATGATGGAAGTAACTTACCCTGTTTATGAGCTGCCACACTCAAAATTACCTGTAGTAAGAAACAACATGGAAAAACCAAGTTGGAAATTTCCTTTAGCACTAAACCATCAGTATGGTCCTCCTTGCAAGAGAAATGCGGTTGTACGGCCTGCATGGAGGGTGAAAGGGATGCCTAAATATATTAGCTTTGGAAGAAAAACTAGGTTCGGTAAAAAAAATAGGCTTGGTAAATTACCAGACCTAAAAGTGCCTTAAAAAAATTTAACGAACCACCCCAAAATGGGCATCCACTCCATATTCAAATTATTCTAATGTATATGATCATTATGTGATCCTTCATTTCAAATGTACCTCATAGGTCTCTCTTACCTCTATGATATCAAGAGGTATGGAGGAATTACATCCCAAAATGCATGTGGGATAAATGTAATTTCACCTCTTTATATAATGAATGGTAACACGAGTATATTACATCATGATGCATGTGGGATAACTCTTTTACATAAGACTAGACATTATTACCTTCCAAATTAGTATATTCCAACAATACCACACAAGTCATCATTACATATTCCAACAGTTACATCAATTTTACCAATGGCATGAGTCGTTATACCTAAAATCTTGCCTCAATATCTTAAGCCATTCACTCACACTCATATACCCTACTTCATTCCAATGGTGTTTGCATGGGTCTTTCACTACAACAAATCCTTGTGATTTTCTCCCTCTTTTGCTTCCAAAGTTGGTTTTAGTGTATTTTTCTTCAATTTTTTGAAAAATTTGGTGTTATTTATGGAATTTTTTGCACCAACCACAAAATTTAGCACTAAATTAGACGCTAATAGCACCAGAAATTGTACCCCATTTAGCGTAAAAAATTGTTCCCCATTTAGCATCAGAAATAGTGCCCCCTTTAGCTCTAGAAATAGCACCTGATTTAGTGCCCCAGTTAGCGCCAGAAATTGCACTAGATTTAGTGTCAGATGTAGCACCATATTATCCTAAATAGTTAATTATTTGAGGTGTTGGGGGTTAAGTGGATAGGGTCTTTGAGTATGATGGGATTTAGTGATTTGGGGTATAGGGATTAAGGGTTAATGGATTAGGGGTTAGGTTTTAAGGGATTAAGGGTCAAGAGCTAAGGGATTTGGCGCTTACAGGTTAGGTAGTTTAATGGTTAATGTATTAGGGATTATGGGCTAGGGGATTAATGTTTAAGTGCTTAGGGAATAGGGGTTAATGGATTATGGATTAGTGTTAATTGTTTAAGGGTTAGGGGATCTAGGGATTTTGTGTTAATGGATTAGTGATTAACTAAGGTTGAGGGATTAAGGGTTAATTAGGGATTAGGGCTTAAGTATTTTAGGGCTTAAGGCTTTAAGGGTATTGATATGAAATGGTATGCAATGGTATGCAATGGTATTAACAATGGTATGCATGGGTATGGTATGCATTGGTATTGACATTGGTATGCAATGGTATTGTTATGTAATAGTATGCAATGGTATGCAATGGTATTGGTATGCAATGATATGCAATGGTATGAAGAAATGGTATGCAATGGTATTGGAAATGGTATGCATTGGTATTGGTATTGGTATGCAATGTTTGCAATGGTATTGTTATGCAATGGTATGGTATGCAATGGTATTGTATGCAATGGTATTGGTATGCAATGGAATGCAGTGGTATGCAATGGTATTGGTATATGATGGTATGCATGCAATGGTATGCAATGGTATGCAACGATATGCAATGGTATGGTATGCAACTAAATGGATGAACAATTAGACAGTGCATTTAATACCTAGTGTTCCATTATATTCTTAAGTCCTTTACCACAATAGTTCTAGAATTTGTTTGCAGATGTGCAAATATTTACTACAGATATGAACTCTTGTCTTATTGATTTGAAGTGTTTGATGGCATATTTCATATTTTTTGTCAGCAATACACATTAGGGACACCCCCCTTTAGATATGGTGAAAAGTAAGCAAATATGTACAAAGATCTTAATACATTAAAGAGAAAGAAGTAAGGAACTGACTCATGAAAAAAAAATACATTATTTCAACAACTCTGGGCTTGTAGGTACATTTGAATAGAAAACATGTGCTTGCATACAAGAATAGAGGCCATGAACTCCACTAAATTGGGCGCCATCAGCTTTCTTTGAATAATGGAAATAACAAAGAGGTTGTTGTGATGGGAAAATACAATCTTGTTCTAAAGACCAATCAAGGAGAAACTACACATATTCATGACTAAATATATCTACTAGAGTTATAACATGATCTTCTAAGTATTTTGTTTTGTATAAAACAAAGAAAGGAAAAATGCCTATACAACAATATGAGAAGTTGAATGTGCATATTGTGGACAGTGAAAGAAGTGTAAAAGGGTTGAAGAGAAAGAAACTTGAATTCATCCTTGAACATCCTAAAGAATTGAAGAACAATGGACCTTTTACCAAGTCAGTAGAAAATAAATCAGTCACTATAGAAGAAGCTCCTCTTGAACCCTTACCTCAAAAAGATAAGCAAGTATATTTTGTAGCCATCCATCAACCAACAAAATATGATGTGAAAGTAACAAGGTTGAAAAATCAGTTGAAGGAAACTTGAGTAGTCATTGTGCAGTTGTGAGAGGAGAATAGGCAAGAAAAAATAAAATTAAAACATCAAATAGACATCACTGAGAAGACACTTCAAAATACCAAGAGAGTGCTAAGAAGAAGGTTACCTTTGCATAGACAAGTCAGAAATATTTACAGGAAAAACAAAGCTACACAAGATGAAAACAGGGCATTGAAAGAAGAAATCTAGTTAATGAAGGGCATGCTATCAAAGAGGAATTTGTAACTCCTTGCAAAAGCAACATGTGAAAGTAAGTGAGTAAGTGATTTTTTTGTTTCCCGACTATGCATTTTGAATCTATCCATCCTATCTATTTATGTTGCTGCAATATAGTCTAGGATAAACGAGTGGAACCCTAATTTTTTTAAGTCTTCATCCATGATATAACATATAGCCTATTTTGGATATTTTTGTCAATTTTTGGAAAGCATATCAATGAAGATAATCATGGAATGATGATGGTTAATGAGATATAAATGAACAAGTGAAATACATGCAGAAACCCTAAAAGAATGAAGGTTAGGGTTAGATCTATTTTTGTCCCAGAAACCTTTTTGAAGTTTTGAAGAAAATCCATGTCAGTAAAGTGATGGAATGAAGTTGCTCCAACAATTTAGAAGTCAAAATATGAGGTCGTGAAGCTGAAGGTTCTATTTTGAAGTGAAAAAGCAGTGCTACATCAGTTTTGTAGTGCAAGCACATTATTTTTCACTAAGTGCGCTACAAAACTATTGTAGGTTCTAGTTTGACCAAAATTTTCCAAATATTCTTGAATCGGGCATCTAGATGGACTCAATCTTCACCAAATCGAGTGTCATATCCAATATAATTCTACAAGTGATCAAGATATGTTGAAGATCTTTCAGATAGCAAAAGATTTGAAAGTCAAAGATGGAGCCCTAGAAAATAGGATCTTGTAATTGTTTACTATTGGGAAAACTCGAGCCTCTCAAGGCCTTTGCAATGTATTTCTATATATGATGGAAATTGTAATGGGAAAAGGGTTCTAATTTTAATAGTTCAGAGTGGTTTTAATGTTGTATCCCAAAGACTATATATCACTCGATTAAAGACTCTTGGATAATTGAAGATCAATTTTCTCTTCTTGCTGTCATATTCATATTTATGTATTGTTTCTTTGATAATTTACTATTGATTAATGATTTATCCATAGTTCGTGTTATCATGAATACTCAGTGAATGATTTACTGTAGTTTAGTGAAACAAGTTTTGTCAAAGTATTTCATCTTTATTGATTGGGAGGCTCCTAGTTGATGAAGTTTCGGCTGTGTGTGTATCAGAAAATATTGATGTGAGTATGATTCATACATTTCTTGTATGTTTATGCATTCTTTAGTCCATCCATTGAACTGTATGTACTGATCTAATGCTTTTCAATCATTTTCTATTGGATTATGGTTTCTCAGGGTTTATGGTGTTGATGTTAGATTCTGAGTATCTCACTCTTGATCCAGTTGAGCTTAATGCACATACCAAATTTTATTTAATTATTCATATTTTGATGGGTACTAGGGTTATCCTTATAGAAGTATAAGGGTAACCTCTAGTGATAACACAATAATTCAACCAAGAGAAGAAGTGTACCTAGGTTTTTCATTAGAAAGGCAACACCAAGATAGATATCCAGTAAACAAGTCTAGAGCAAAAAATCTTCTCTTGAGCTTATCCATGCTAACATTTGTGGCCCTATGAAAAATCCATATTTGATTAAGAGTATTTATCTTTTGAATTTTATGGATAATTTATCATGCCACACTTGGATTTATTATTTGAAACAAAAATTATAGGCCTTGAATGTTTCCATCACTTCAAAGAAATTGCTGAAAAGAAAACTAGTACTATCTCAAGGTACTAAAAATGGATAGAGAGGGAGAATCCACTTCAAGGGAGTTCTCTAATTTCTACAACAATCATGGCATAAATATATCACTCCCTACAACCTATTCTCCCCAATGAAATGGTGGAAAAAAGGAATAAATGTACCATTATGGAAATGGCACAAAACAAGTAGAAGGTAAAAAAACGTCCTATTTGTAGTTGGGTAGAAGCAATGGAGACAAAAATGCACATCTTAAATTGTATTACCATTAATTCAATGAATAATATCACTCCAAAGGAAGCTTGGACAAGGCATGGACCTTCTACAACTCATTTTTTTTTTGTTATGTAGCTTATATACTTATTATAGATCAACAATGGAAGAAACTAATGGCTACAAATTTTGTGGGATATCTTGAAGAAACTAATGGATATAAATTTTATAATATTATAACCAAGAAGGCGATTGAAATTCAAGATGCACTCTTTAATGAAGAGGGGTTGTGGCAATGGAAACAAGGATAAAAACAAGAAAAACCAATGATTTTGTAAATAGAAAATGACATAACACCTTATCCTCCTTCTTTGACAAGCTCTATTAGAAGCTTAAGTTCTTCAACAAGCCCAAGTTTAAGCTCAACACAAAGTCCAAGTCCTCCAAGAAAGACAAGATGCCTAAGAAAAATATATCAAAGTAATACCAATACAAATTGATCTGTAACAATAGAAATGTTTTAGGTGGCAATAACAAAAGAATTTGAAATAAAAGATATGGAGAAGATATGTTATAACCTTAGTGTGGAGGGTATTAGCAATGAGAAAGAATATTTATTTTTGAAGCCAGGTATGCAACATATTTATTAGATAAGTTTGGGATGAAACCATGCAAGGCATTTGCAACTCCATCATCACTCTCACTAACGAAGAAATTCCCAAGGTGAATTCTACTTTGTATAGAATCTTGGTTGGGAGTTTAATGTACCTTAGTACAACCAAGGTAGACATTATGTATGTAATAATTTTAATATCTTGTTACATGCAAGATCCTCATGAATCCCATTGGTGTGCATTTAAAAAGAATATTAAGCTATGTGAGTGGTACTTCAAGCTTTGGTATAAATGATTTTTCCAATGGCAATCTTGAGCTAAAAGGTTACACATATTTAGGTTGGGTTGGATCAATGAATGATTGAAAATCAATTGCCTAATTATTTTTTCTCATTTGGATCTAGAGTTGTATGATGGAGTAGCAAGAATATTGCTTGGTAGTTTGATGTACCTTAGTACAACTAGGGAACACATTATGTATGTAGTAAGTCTAGTTTCTTGTTTCATGTAGGATCCTAATCATGAATCCCATTGGTGCACATCAAAAAGAATATTAATATATGTGAGTGGGACTGCAAGTTTTGGTATAAATTATGTTAAAAGTGACAATCTTGATCTACAAGGTTACATAGAGTCAGGTTTTCTTGGATCAATGAATGATAAAAATCAATGCCTAGTTTTTTTTCTTCTCATTTCAATATAGATTTGTATGATGGAGTAGCAAGAAACATGCAACTGTGTATCCATACTTTGATGAAGTTGAAAACATTGTTGCCACAACAACACATTGTTAAGCCATCTAGTGTAGAAGGATCTTGATAGAACTAAAACTATAACAAGAACATCTAACTACAATTTTTTGTCACAATTTCAACACCATAGTAATGATGAATAATCATGTGCTTCATGATATAATGAAACAAATAGAAATCCATCATATTTTTATTAGAGACTTGGTGTGGTGTAGGATGGGTAATTGGAGTTACAATTTTTTCCAACATCTAAGCGAGTTGTTGATATATTCACCAAAGCCATTCCAAATGTCCAATGATTTGAAGAACTATGAAGACAATTAGGACTCATTGCATTACTCATCAAGAGGAGAGTGTAGGAGTTAATGAGCTTGATGATTAAGAAAATAGTGGTGTGATGACTAAGCCAATAGTTATAGATAAAAATTAGGATTTAGTTCTATTTCTAGCTATCTTTACTATTTAGTATTTTTATTTAGGCTATTGGTGAGTATTTAATCTTCCTTCCTTCTTCATCTCAAGGAAGTTCACACAATTTTTAATTTTATTGTTTTAAAAGGTAATATATTAGCATATGAACACGTAATTATAATAAAACCCTTTTTTTGGAGAAGCATTGTAGATTTCTCCCAGTTTTTAGAAATAACTCTTTATTTTTGTGTAGTTGTCACATGAGATGTCATTGAGTTGCCATCTTACGCAAGTTTAGTATGCACTTTGTAATGATATGGTAAGATTTTGTGTTGTTTCTAAGAGGAGCATGAGAAAATCTTGAGGAGTGAGGAGTGTCATTGGGAAAGTTCCAATAAATATTTTGTATTTAAAAACATCCTCATGAATCATTAAATAAAACACATGAAAGTATAAAGATGCATCTTTGAGAGTCAAGGTTTCTCCTTATATCGAGGTTTCTACCAATGAAACCTTAGTGTCCCATTGTTGTGCTATTGGTCCTCTTATTTGTTTATTTATGGTTTGTTTAGGTGTTAGTCATTTACTGCAAAATTTTTGCATGGTATCAAAGCTAGCATGGGACTAATCTCTCTCATGAGGGAGATTTGTAGATTGTGTTTGCAGGTTATGGATTTGCCCATGGAAGTCCCTTATGAGAAGAACATTGTTGTATCTCTATGAAGGTAGGAGAGATGCCATTGGTGGAGGAAGAATACTTGATTGTGTCAGTTTTTTATCATAATGGTGCTTGATATTGGACATGGTGAGAAACACTTAGTTACAAAAAAAAGTTGGGGGCTTTGTTTATTGTTGTCATGTGCATTTTAATTTTATTGGCACGGAAAATGCTTGTATTGGAATCTCAAAGCTGCGCATAAGGCATGTGAGTAGTCATTGATAGTGTTGTTGATATTTTATGTAAAGAATATTGCAACATGAGACATGGTGTACATTGCATGTGTTCAAGTTGCAAGGAGAGAACAAAGTGGAGTTCATGGTTGTGATCGACGAAACACCATTATTGGTTGGTTGGTTGTGAGTTTCTTTCTTTGAATAATCGGTGCTAAATTGGGCGCCATTAGCACTGGATTTAGTGTCATCTAGTGGACAAAAAATGTAATCAAGTTGGGGCACTAAATATGGCACTAATGGAGCCCAATTTATCGTCGATTATTAAAGAAAAACAAAAAAAAATTATGATAGAGCCTGCACACACCAACATTAACACCATAATTTAATAGAGCTTGAGCATTCATGATTTTAATAACACCAAATTCAAGCAAGAATTCAAGAAATAGATCCCACATGCACCCAAAAGAAATCAATAAAACCAATTTTGTGCATTCACGAATCTACATTCATGATTTTAGAGCCTGTGTGCACCTAAAAGAAAACATGTACACAAATGTGTAGGTAATATCATGTCCCTGTGCATTGTAAAAAAATACCATACCCAAAATAACCATCGAGAGAAAAGGCATGGGAAAGCATGGGAAGAGCCTCACTTGCAGAGATAGAGGTAGTTGATCGATGGAGAGGAACAATAACAAATCTCATTGATCACCCATCAAAATAGAGAATAGAAAAGGAGGTGGAGGCACCACCCACAGATGATCTATATCCACTTGACCTCATTGACCCATAACCAATTGAGCGATCTATAATCCCATTGACTGTTTCAACGTGTACAAAGAAAATAAAATGGATTTTCCACAGTCTGGAGGAAAATTGTTTCCTTAGGATGCCAAAAAAATGTCAAACAATAGAGGGAAACAAGAAAATGGATCCAATTCTTTCTAAAATGAGGTATTTCATACTCAAATTATAGATTTGTACATGTTTCCATTGCTTGTTTGCATTGAATTTTTTAGTTTTTTATTTCAAAATTATAAAAGAAGAAATTTCCTTTATATATAGGGTATATATTTATTTATTTATTAAATTTAAAATAAGAAATTTATTGTACATATATAGGGATATGATAGTGAGAAACCGAAAGAGGCAATGGCTTCTATATTGAGGGTAGAAGCAGTGAAGAAACTAGAAGGTATGGAATTTTCCATGTTTTCCAAATATGTCGAAGAACGATATACTAAAGGCACTGAAACAGTTCAACCAAACCAACCCTGTCAAAGGGAATCGATTGCTTACCCATCAATTCCTAGGTCATGCAAAATATCAAGGAGAAAATCAATCTCAATAACCTCTAAGAATGTGGAATAGGGAGAAGAGACATCCAATTTCCCAACCACTCCTAGGTCATAGATTTGTTCCACCACCAGTACATGTTATGCATCTTGCATTGGTACATACAAACCAAGGTAGAATATGATGTTGTCTTCAGGAATATCAGAATGATAGATGCCAGGAAAGTGTTCATGTGTAGGTTGAAGGAATCATGCCTTCAATGCTTCAAAGAGCATCTACATCTTCCATTCTCAAAGATACCCTTGCACCTTCAAAAAAAAGTCATCAATGACATGGAGACTGAATTTTGGACAGGTTGGTCAGTAAAGCATATAAAAAAACAAATGAATCAAAATTGCAAGAGATTTCATTGCAACCAAATGAAAAATATAAAAGGAATTCCTCTCGAGCTAAGGAACAAAAGAAGGCTAATTGATGTAAGTATGAAAGTATGGAAAGATCTCATGAAATCATATGATAGAGCAGATGCACAGAGGAAGTATGGTGAGGAGAGCATACACATATTTGAATTTTTGACACTAGATTATTTCAAATTCATTAAATGAATTTTATATTTTATTGGTTCATAATTAAATTGAATTAATGTATGTGTTAGGACAAGGCCTCGAAGGCCATGCTTACCTAATTTCGTGCCAAACATCAAAGTGGTTAAATAGGTTTAGAAGCCTTAATATGAAAGTTTGTAAGTCCTGGGAATATCTGAAATGATATTTTTTTAAAATTTGTACAAAAAAGAAAACGATTGGATATTAATTACTTTAACTAGTTCATCTACCATGTTTCGACAGGAAAAACAATATGGCCATTATCCATCACAATTAGAATTTGAGATAATACAAGACAAAAAGTGGTATGATTTTGTTATCTGTGTTGGCACTGAGAGTCACCCTCATATTGCAAGAGGATAAGCCCAGTACCCATTAGAATGTTTGGTGGAGGTTGGTTTTATGAGTGGAGGTCAAATGGACATAGCTTGGTACAAGAACATTTTAACACAGGAACTGGAATAGAAATGCATAGGGAAACAAGGTCCTCATTAACTTCAGTCAGTGGTTTAGGGTTAAAGGTGAGCAGAGGGAAGAATTAGTGAGAAAGGTGGACAAGTATGCCATGGGCATCCGAATTTCAAGTAGCTTGGTGAAGAAAAAATTAGGAACAAGAGCAATCTTGAACTTAATTTTCAAACACTGAAATATGTCACAGTAGCATAATAATCAAACCTCCATTACCATGTGACTACAACAACTCATCTGGATCCTCTATGCATGAGCATTTCATCATAAGATGGGAATAAGATAACAAAGGGAAAGTACTAGAACAGGTCACAGCAGCATTATAATCAAACCTACATTACAATACAACTATGACCCTCGACTGGATCCTCCATGATCGAGTGTTTCAACAAAGTTTACACAAGAAGATCAAAGAAGATGACTTCTATTAATGTGAAAGTCTCAAGTCTCATACAAAACCAGAGAACAACTTTGTCATCAAAATATTACAAAATAGGGAGCTATGCTCAACCAGTTGACGACCTTGACAATTTCTTACACTGATCTATTTATACTCAGATCCATTCACAACTACTAGAAATGTAATCTTATCTAGCCATCTCGTCTAAATATTTCCACCTGTGTACCTTCTCTGTC
>JZKD02S0663570.1:175551-198606 GCA_000966675.3 Picea glauca | reverse complement strand
GGCATGTCAAGGCAAGGAATGTCAAGGAAAGGCAAGGCATATCAAGGAAAGGCATGGCAAGGCAAGGCATATCAAGGAAAGGCATGGCAAGGCAAGGAATGTCAAGGAAAGGCATGACATGTCAAGGAAAGGCATGGAAAGGAAAGGCAAGGGAATTCATGGCAAGACAAGGCATTGCAAGGAAAGTCATGGTAAGTCATGACAATGCATGGAAAATCATGGCATGTTAAGGAAAGGAAATACATGTCAAGGAAAGGCATGTCAAGGCAAGGAAAGAAATGTCAAGGAAATTCATGGCTTGTCAAGGAAAGCAAAGGCATGAAATGTCAAGGAAAGGCAATGGCATGTCAAGTCATGGCAAGGCATGTCAAGGAAAGGCATGTCAAAGCAAGGCAAGGCATGGCATTTCAAGGAAATTCATGGAATGGAAAGGCAAGGCATGGAATTTCAAGGGAAGGAAAGGCATGGCATGTCAAGGACAGGAAAGACATGTCAAGGAAAGTCATGGCTTGTCGAGGAAAGACATGGCAAGGCTAGGCATGGCATGTCAAGTTAAGGCATGGCATGTCAAGGAAAGGAAAAGCATGTCATGTCAATGTTTTGGTGGGAAATCCCCCTACGGACTAGCATTTAGGGTTATATTATGCATGCAGATAAGACCAAAATAATCCTAGTTTCTACCGATGTCCCAGACCTAATCCCCATTTCTTTTAAGAAAATACATGGTTAAACGAACATACCTTGTTCCGTACATTCGATGTCGATCCTTCTTCATGCTTGATCACTTGTTAGCAGCTATACTCCTAAGACTAACCTGCGTACAAAATAAGAAACAAACTCTACATGCATTTGTTCTACAGATTAATGGGTTAGAGATTCAAACATATATTCACTAAACTATGAAGAACTCATATAGTGGGATGGAAAAATAATTTCTTTATTATTAACTTTAATGAATCAACTTACAATGTCGAGACCGGACACCGCTCCGCGAACCTGATCCTGGGCTCCTCTTCAAATATCCTCCAACTTCTTTGCTATGTATCTCTCTTTGCACAAGGATGGCTAAAGGGTTGGGACAATGGGAATGTGCAATTGGGTAGATTTTCTTTACTAGTATTCTCCTCCTCCAAATGGGACCCCTAACCCTTCTTTTATAGGCTAGAAGAAGCTAGGTATTTGGATGAACCCTCAACCATGCATGGCCGGGAGTTTCAGTTAACTCACCCAAACCTGTGTGTTTCGTCGACAAATTTCCTTTTTCATGCTTTTGTAGGTACACGTGGGATGTTTTAGGTCAGCTAGCGTGTACACGCGTGCAGTAATGGAGTAGGGCACATGGGCCCTTATAAAAGAGGTTTTTTAAAGAGTTGTTCAACTGTGTTTTGGAAAAGAAGGAATCTGAGATGGCCTGATGCTAGGTAAGCATGTCTGGTGCATATTAGGGTTATAACAGATGCCCCCTAATGTGTGAGGTCAGAAGAGCATATGATGGCCAAAATACATTACCAATCTTTACTGATGTGTCGAACAGGTGAGCTCAGGAACCAGGAACCAGGAGGCACCGTCTGCAAAATAACAAATGTCTCACCGAGGCGGGCATACCCATGCTCGGGATAAAATAGAATCATGGCTACCAATCAAATACATTGTTGATCCATGTCAAATAACTACATAAAGTGTATCCACGAACAATACACAGCGGAGCTACATCTCGAAATCAAAAAGATATACATATAGAGTATCCATCTTCTAGAAGTTGATACAGCTTGATGGCTGGAGATGAGGTCTTCAGAGCTCGAGAAACAACTTCAAAATCTTCAAAACTCTAGGTAGGAATGTAATAAAAGTGTACGACTACACTACCCAGAGGTCTTCGATGGCTTGTCGGTCATGGACTAGATAATCTTGATGATCAGACTGAAGGCTTCATTGATTTCGAACAAGGACTTGATTGGACATTCAGGATGGCCGGGTATGAGGGGAAGAGACAAACTGCAGAGGGGCCGACTCAGGCTTGGTGAAAAACTTCCCTTGGACAATAGCACGACAAATGATGAGACTCAGGCAGCATGGCATTAACATAAGTTTACGAGGCAGGAGGCAACACAAACTCTCCATATGTTTGGAAGAATAACCAAATGGAGGAGCACAAAGCTCTATGTAGCGAGAAAATATTCCTAAGGTCATATTAAATCCCAGGGTTTGATGGAAAAATGGATAGATGTGATTTATCCAAGGGCGACTCATTATGTTGCCAATAAAGAAAATACTTGTCCCTTCCTTTTTTGGGGGTATATTTGATTTTTTTTGTCTTTTTCAATAATTTTGGAAAAAGAATAAAAGAATGTTACATTACAAAGGAGAATCGAGTGTCGCAAACATACTAGTTCCAAGCGCACAGAACACAGGGATGTTCAGGGAAAAGAGACATATGCAAGAAAAGGACACTCGAGAAAAATCCTCCAGGGGCCAAAGGTGTCAAGACGCAGAGGCAAAATGCTACAAGGGTTGCGTATAAGGCATGCTTCAGATGGTTCAGTTGAGAGCAACATGGAGCCGACATTAGGCCAAAGACGCGATTATGCAAATGTGAGTAATAAAACACACAATGGTAATGTCCTTCGATGTAATTTTAACGAGCCCAAAGAAGGTAAGCTCGGTGGTTTTTCATATTTAGAGAGTCTGAAAAAACATAAAATGAGACTCGATTGGGGTACCTTTTTCGAAGGTAGTCTAGTTAGTTCGAAAAAGGGGTAAACTAGCACCAACAAGACGTCTATTCAAAACCATTTTAACAAGTGTGATAAGGAAAAGATCACTCGTCCATTTTTTCATTTTTAAGGAGTCTGAAAAAAGCTTAACTATGGACTCCGTCAGGAATTTTCTTCTGGACCAATTTAACGAGTGTGAAAGAATAAGGTCACTCGATGATCTTTTCAATTTTAGGGAGTCTGAAAAGAGCTTAACTATGGACTCCGAGGGGGTTCCTTTTTCATAAGTTTAGTCCCTCAGGCCTAAAAAAAGGGTAAAATTATACCTGAGGGTACTCTTCTAGAGAACCAAAGTTCCATAGAGTATACCTTTGTTCGTACAGTTGACTGTCCAGACCGAAAAAGGGGTAAACTACCGTCGGACATACGTGACTTCAAATTTCAGTTTAACGAGCATGAAAGGCCACAAGATCGCTTGGCAATCTTTTCATGTTTAGAGGGTCTGAAAAGGGCTTAAAAGAAGACCCGTAGAGGTGTCTTTTCTCAGTTAATCTGGACGAGATCGAAAAGCATAAATGCAGTCTCGTTGGATGTTGCTTTTGGATCTCAAGCTTGAAAAACAACAAAGTTAGCTCATGATCGACACTTTGTGGGTCGATGTCGGGTATCTCCTCGGGGGAGCAGTATGCTCCGACGAAAACATTGTCTACGACGCCAGGGGTTCTGGAGAGATTTATAGGTACCGTTTCAGCGATACATGCCATATTACCCTTGGCATAAACAACACGAGTAGCCAAAGGATTGATAGGACAACACCTATCTCTAGTCATAGTCAAAGTGAATTCCCCTGCTTCGATTCTGCTTAACTCTGGGAGGAAGTATGATCTGTGATGAAGATCATCCCAAGGTTTGTCTGGACTAGTCACTGCTTCAATTACTGCTTCATTGGAAGGCAAGACTAATTCTAACGAATCAGTGTTAGCGAGAGAACCTTGAGCCCAAATAGGCTCTAGAAGCGTATCTAACTCTTGTGCAAGAGTTGGATCTGGGTTGGCTGAAGCTTGCTCAACTAAAGAGTATGCTACTTTAGCTGCAGACAAGGGAATGGACATGCCCGGGTGCTGTGTCCCTTCCATTGTGGCCGATGGGGAAGGAAGTATCCACGAATCCTCGAAGTAAGTCATGCGGAACGACGAAACTTGAAAAATATCAACCTTATGGTGATTGGATATAAACTTGATATCACCTTGAGGGGGTAGGTAATCGAAGGTACCCATCAAAGATGGGCACAAACCAACCCCTATGTTGACCACGCCTGGTTGAGGATTATCAATCATCGAGATCGTGGATGCCCCCAATGAAGGGTTGGGTTTGGAGAAAGACAATTGATCAATGGTCACAATCCGGCCCTCGTGTGGAAACAACAAGACCCAGAAAACGGTAGCAACCACAGATTGCATGGCATAAGTCCAACTCCTCCCTAACAAGAGGTTATAGTCGAGGGGCGCATCGACTACCTCTACCTCGACACACATGGTATTCCCTCCTAACTGCACAGGGAAAGAGGGAATGATAACATGTGGTCGGAATGAACGATCGTCGAAAGAAATAAGAAGAGTAGGTGACGGAGACAAAACAGGTTGGCCAATGTCCTTCCAACATGCCAACGACATAACGCATGTCGAGGTGCCTCATCAACCACCATGTGGAAGATATTCTGAGTAAAAATTTTCATGGGATAAGCCACTACTATCTGAAACATGACATGGTAAGGCAGATGAGGTTTTAATTCGGTTGTATCCAGCATGATTGTACCCAGATTACAAGTCTCGGTAGATCCTAAAGCATTTAACAAGGCTTTCCTCTAGGAAGGGAATCTTTGGAGGACCTCCAAAGCGGACATCGCACAAGGGGTTTGTGATAAATCTTCCACCACAGAATAGTTCTAGGCGGCCCTTGCGTTTGGGTTGTGAGAAACTTTTTTGAATGTGCCTTTTGGGATGCGTGTCATTGTTTTGCCCAACGTCTTCTCAATCTGTAGAGGAAGAGATGGGAGTTCAGTTTCTTTTCCCTTCTCGTAAGTGCTTCGTTGACTATAGCATCACCCTTCACCATATATACGTTCGCGGATGTGGGGTTGTTCGAAGACGGAGAGGGTCCTTGGTTGCCCCCTTCCGTGCTTCTAGAGGCTTGGGTTAAATATTGCCCATGTTGAAATGGATTGGTTAACACAGCAGGTTGTTGATGCATCACAAACTTTTGGGCTTCTGTAAGACGAGGACACAAATGGGTCAGGTGGCCTTCTGTGCACAAGTTTCATTGATACCTCGCCTTCCATTTCTCAATGTTTTCCCCACCAGCATTATCGGTAGGTTTTTTATCCCCCTTACCCTTCTTTCGTTGTTTTTTCTTTTCTTCAGGCTGCTGGGTGGCGTTTGGATTAGCCGATTGCACTGTGTGTACATCCGACGTTTTGGTAGGGGGAGCAGCCAAAGTAGTATTTTGGTTGGCCGCTATGTGTTGTATAGACAACTGCTGCAACTGCTTCATCAATTTATCAGTGGGCTTTGTTTGTGTTGAACCAACAATACCATCGACATGTGGTCCAACTCTCTATCTGATTTTATCAAGTATTGAGCGTGGCGCCTCTGGAAAGATCTCGTATAATAAACTGGACTGAGAATAGATTAGCTCAAGTTGTTGAGCTCTCATGATAGCATCTTCTTCAGAAAATACTCTCGACGTCGCGGCGTCTTTGGATAACTGTGGGACCACTAGAGGAACCACTCAAGCAGGAATGTTGGTGGGACTGGTACCTTAATTAAACTCTTTCGGTGTCTCCATTCTCGGATGTGATCAGAGATATGGTCTACTTTTGTTTGTGAGAAATTGGCCAGCAATTCGGTGTCAGCATCATATCTCACAGGTAACTAGAAATGATTTAGAAAAGCCATTGCCAGTTGGCGAAGGAAGAGTATCTTGAGAAATCGAGCTCAATGTATCATTTCGCGACACTCCCCATGAGAGTACGTTGAAACAATCGCAACTGTACGGAGTCATATTTCAACGAGTTAGATGAGCACCAAAGATGGAAGGTAGTCACATGATCTCCTGGATCTTCATTAGGCTTGGCTTCGAACTTTGGGATGTCCGAAGGCAACTTCGTCAACATAGGAGGCCAATGCGGATCATGACAAATAGGATCATTCAACAACCTTGTCAAGTCTGGAAAATGCAAAGTTGCCAGAAAGGGTAGTTTGGGTTGTTGGTGATAACCTGAGAAAAGGGACCTGGAGTTTGACTGGCACTAGGTTGCCAGGAAAATTTTGGCTGCTGGCTCGGATTCTGGTAAAAACCATGGCCATGGCCATCATATGGATTTTGTGTGTGAGGAGACATCATCGACTGATTTCCAAAATAGGACATAGATGGTTGGGCATGCATTACATTCAAAGGACTTTGGGAAGGGTTGCCCCATGTCGGTCATGTGGGGATAGGCATAGTACTTTGTCCGGGGTTCCATTGATTGTGAAAAGAATTACCCCAGATCTACATTCTTGATGAGGGAACGGATCCCTACCAAGAATTCCAAGGCCCTGATGCGGATGTAAGAATAGTACCCTACATAGGAATAGGTTGTCTGAAACTAGGATTGCCCCCAGTCGGGAAAGCATCGTACAAGAAGGCATTGTTACCAAACGCACCGAACAAAGAAAACGGTGTCGAACCTACCGGCATATTATGAAAAGGTGGTCCTTGACTCCCTACTCCAAATAAACTATGGTGTGCAGGCGACCCGACGGAAGGCTGGTGAGTGCCACCGAGCGAAGGGGATGAAGGAGGGATATGACCTCCCTCGTAAGGGAAAGCATTAAAGGGAGAAGAAGCTACCCCCATGTGACCTTGTAGAGGAGAGTGAGAGCTCTCTTCCCCCAGACCTGAAGTCTATGAAGTGGAGTAGGAAAGTACAGGACTTGTACCTGAACTAGGCATCTCGTATGAGAACGAAGGGTCTGACGTACTTGGTGTGAAAGGGGTTATGGCTGCCGCCAGAGACGGGATCAGACCATTGTGCGATGTAGAGGCAGTCAAGACCATGGTGGCTTGGACCGGTGACAGTGGGTTAGGAGGTGGAAACTCTCCTGTGGTGACAATCGTAGTGGGAATTGAAGAATTCCCAAAAGGAGTAACATCATTTGTTTCCATTGTTGTGTGCGACACTGTCTGACACTCGTAAGGATGAACCGGTACGATGGTGGGTGCTGAAAGATCAATGGTGGAGGTTTCAACTAGACCAAAATATTTCGGTTCAAGGTCTAAAATGGTCGATTCCTCTGGATGTTGGTCGGGCACAATTTCTTGTGACCCAGTCACTTCAAAAGACCCTTGTTGGTCTAGCTTTCGTCTTAGTGGTGGCGGGGGTGGCTCCAGTGTAACTGGTGGTAGGCCAAGAAGCCTTCATGAATGGCGGAGCTCGTGATCCTCCACTGTGTGAGAAGATCAAAGACACTCTAGGGCGTTCTAGTCGTTCAAAAACAACACACACTAAAAAAATTCCCTATAAGATAAGACAGGAAAACACTAAATTAATTGGAAGAACAGTTACAACAACCAACACTAGAGCAACTTACCGGTGTAAGTGAAAATCGAACACGGAAGCACCCTCTGGGTATACTCTACAAAGCGTGGCCCGATGTCTATCCTAGGTACCATGGTATACCCCCACAGTCACCTGTGTACGTCCCTAAAAAAGATAGGCAACTAGGTTGCCAGTGCACGAATAGTCACCAGGTGGGTACAGTCGAAAGTCGGGTAGACCACAATGAGCAAGATATTGAGCCCGAAACCTATCAAGGGTATCGAGAGCAAGTGGTCTGGAAGACAACTGTGGACTTTGAACGGATTCGAGACCCACGAAGCTCTGTGGCAAATGCAATCGACAGAATCCTAAGACAAGCCCTCTATATGTGTTCGCCACTACGATTGGTCCAACTTTGGAGGGGTTATTTCTGCTACCTTTATGTACGTGACCTCGTGTTTATCCCCTGTGTTAGAGGGGGGTCCCGGATAACTTTCACGATACTGGACTTGGACACTCCCTAACTCAGACTCCAATGTCTGATTTTAATGGCCTTGAAGAGTTTCCTCTCCAACCTAATCCAAGGCCCTAATCCTGAACCAGTTGGTTAACCCTACAAACATAAAATTCTAATGAATTTTAGATTTAGCATTAATTTTATGGCTTATCTTATGTCAAAGGGTATGAAAGTGAAACTAGTGATGTTTGAAAGATGAAAGTAAAAATGAAGAGAAAGATGGAAACAAAAAAATTCACTTAACACAAATTTTCAACAAATTTTCAATTTTTTTAAAAACTTTTCTAAGATCTTTTGAATAGCAAACTCAAAGCAGGATTTCACTCGACTATGAGCTACTTACGATCTAAGAAAATTGTCAAGAACTTATGAAAGCAAAGACTTTTCCCTGGTTACTAATGCAAAACATCACTTTTCAACCAAACAAAGAAATGAAAGATTTTTTATTTATTTGAATGCTTACAAAGAAAAAAGGAAAAATATCAACAAGTCAAAAACCAAGAAAAACTTCTAGCCTAATCGCAAATCGCAAAGAATCACTTCAAGAAATCACACACTAGCAACTTGAAAAAGGACTCTCACACTTGTCTAAAAACCCTAAAGAAAATTTTAATGAAAACTTTTAAATGAAAAAAGAAAGCTATAGCTGAGATCAAACCTAAGCTATTGACTGCTAGAACAGAGATTCGAAAAACCTGAGAGGTATAACTCTTGTCAAAGGAAAGGATGACTACCTCACCCTCAACAAAAACTATCCTTCACAAGTACACTGCTGACAATTCAACAGCAAGCGTGTGCACGCGAGCTGTGTAGAGCCAGAGGGCGTGTACGCGCATGCTGGCCTTATACAGGCCGCATGTATCTCTAAAAATCTGAAACGAATAAAAATAGACAATCGAAACTAGGAAGATACCATTGATACTGAGGACCAGGATCTCTTGAAGGCTTAGACACTTTCTTTAACAAAAAAAAGAAAGCAATGTAAGGAAAAATTCGTAAAACAAACCAATCTGAGATGAACCCTAAGCTATAGACTACAAACAACCAAGACTATAAAGAGTTCCAGAAAACCCTTGAGAATGACTGATTCTGACAGGGAAGAGGATGACTGCCTCAAAAAATTGTTGGAATCATACACGCTACTGTTACTTCTTTAGCTAGTGTTTACACGTGGACTGTAAGAAAGTAGGGCACGGGTACACGCGTGCAGACCTTATGCAGGCCGCGTGTACCTCTGTGGGTCTCGAAAAAAAATACATTCAAGCAAAGAAACAGAGATAGCTGGTATGGAAGACTAGAATCTCTGTTAGCTCAGACTTTGCAGAAACTTCAAAAAACATGAAAGAAAACCAGTCTTTTAAAAATACCCAAAAATATTCCCAGGAACCCTAGAGACTTCCCCAGTATGGTCGCCAATTCTATTGTGGTGGGAAATCCCCCTACGAACTAACATTTAGGGTTATATTATGCATGCAGATAAGACTGAAAGAATCCTGCTTTATACCGTCGTCCCAGACCTAACCCCCATTTCTTTTAAGCAAATACATGGTTAAACGAACATACCCTGTTCCAGACGTTCGATGTCGATCCTTCTTCACGCTTGATCACTTGTTAGCAACTATCCTCCTAAGACTGACCTACATACAAAACAAGCAACAAACTCTACACGCATTTGTTCTACAGATTAATGGGTTAGAGATTCAAACATATATTCACTAAACTATGAAGAACTCATATAGTGGGACAAGAAAAGCATTTTTTTATTATTAACTTCAATGAATCAACTTACAATGTCAAGACCGGCCACCACTCCGCGATCCTGATCCTGGGCTCCTCTTCAAATGTCCTCCAACTTCTTTGCTTTGTATCTCTCTTTGCACAAGGATGGCTAAAGGGTTGGGACAATGGGAATGTGCAATTGGGTAAAGTTTCTTTACTATTACTCTCCTCCTCCAAATGGGACCTCTAACCCTTCTTTTATAGGCTATAAGAAGCTAGGTATTTGGACGAACCCTCGGCCATGCATGGCCGGGAGTTTCAGTTAACTCACCCAAAGTTGTGTGTTTCGTCGGCAACTTTCATTTTTTCATGCCTTTGTAGGTACACGCAAACTGTTTTAGGTCAGCTAGCGTGTACACGCATGCAACAATGGAGTAGGGCGTGTTGGCCCTTATAAAAGAGGTTTTTTAAAGAGTTGTTTAGCAGTTTTTTGGCAAAGAAGGAATCCGAGATGGCCTGATGCCAGGTAAGCATGTCTAGTGCAAATTAGGGTTATAACAGTCAAGGAAAGGCATTTCAATGCAAGGCATGGCATGTCAAGGAAAGACATGTCAATGCAAGGCAAGGTATGTCAAGGAAATGCATGCCAAGGCAAGGCAAGGCATGTTAGGGAAAGGAATGGAAAGGAAAGGCAAGGCAAGGAATGTCAAGGCAAGGCAAGGAATGTCAAGGCAAGGCATGGAAAGGAAAGGCAAGGGAATGCATGGAACGAAAAGACATTGCAAGGCAAGTCATGGTAAGGAATGAAAACGCATGGCAAAGAATGGCATGTCAAAGAAAGGAAATACATGTCAAGGCAAGGCATGGCTYKTCAAGGAAAGGCATGCAAGGCAAGGCAAGACATGTCAAGGAAATGCATGGCTTGTCAAGGAAAKACATAGAATGCAAGGATAGGCATGGAATGTCAATGCAAGGCATGGCATGTCAATGCAAGGCATGGCATATCAAGRCAAAGCAAGGCATGACATGACAAGGCAAGATAAGGTATGGCATGTCAAGGCAAAGCAATGGCATGTTAAGTCAATGCAAGGCATGCCAATKAAAGGCATGTCAAGTYAAGGAAATGAATGTCAAGGCAAGGAAAGGCATGGCATGTCAAGGCAAGGAAAGGCATGGCATATCAAGGCAAGGAAAGACCTGTCAAGGGAAGGCATGGCAAGGMTAGGCATGGCATGTCAAGGAAATGAAAGGCATGTCATATCAAGGCAAGGCAAGAAATGTCAAGGAAATTTATGGCTTGTCAATGAAAGGCATGGCAAGGCTAGGCATGKCATGTCAAGGCTAGGCATGGCACGTCAAGGCAAGGCATGGCATGTCAAGGCAAGGAAATGGCATGTCAATTCAAGGCAAGGCATGCCAAGGAAAGGCATGTCAAGGMAATKCATGGCATGGCATGTCAAGGGAAGGMAAGAAATTGCATGCCAAGGCAAGGAAAGACATGTTAAGGAAAGGCATGGCAAGGCTAGGATTGGCTTTTTTTTATGATCTTTTCTAACGCTTATTAGAATTGTTGAATGTTTTACATCATTGGAATGACATCTTTGTTGTAACTTATTTGAAATTTTATTATCGTATGTGCACTTTGATATGATGTACTATGATTATCGTTTCATTTCATATGTTGTAATATTAGATATATAACAGAGAAATTAATTATTGCATGAACTAAATAATAACTTTTCATTCTACATGTTTGTTTTTGCAAAACAAGGATTTTCCAGAAGATCCAGATCACCCTCAACAAATAGATCCAGATCATGACGTTGGGTTCGATGATGAGATGGAAGATGATGCACATGATGACATAGATACATATGACAATGATATCGATGTCGATGCAGATGACGATGATCATGATCATGATCATGATGGTGATGATGATGTTGAGGCAGTTGTTGGTAGCAACCAGTGACATTCATGATCATATAGACTGCATCATGGATCATTTTTTATATATTGCTATAATTCATCTTTTCATGGTTACTATCATATGTATCATTTTCACGGCCTCCACTACCATATTATTGAGTTGTATCATTTTGACATGTTTCATGTTGACTTATATTGTTTGGACATGACGTATCATATTTACTTGTATCATTTTCTCTTGCATAATTTATCATTTTTTTTATATCATTTGTGCATGATATATCATTTTGACTTATGTCGACTGTTGGACATGTATAATTTTCAGATGTTATTGATCTACTGGCATATATATTTGACTTTCACTTATTTTAGTTATATATTATGGTGATCTTATCAATATTGACTCACCAAATTTTATATATTGAAAGTGGATGATGATTTTTGGATGCATATTTAATACGTATGATGGTTTTGATTTACTATTCATGATGGACGTTGTCAAATTCACTTAAATTATAGATATTTGACTCACTTGTTTTAATTATAGATGATGATCATGTTATAATAATTATCTTGTTATTTTATATATATTGGATGTTGTAGATTATATTTTGATGGAGATTTAATAAGTATAATGATGTTGTTAATTTGTATGGATGTTCATTTCCCTAAAAATTCTTTATAAATGTTATCCTATAAAATATTTCAAATGCATTTATATGACTTATTGTATAATCATATAAATTACTTAAGAGACATGATATATTTAACTAATTAAATTGAAATAAAACATATTAAATTAATAATTGTAAGAAAAACAAGAAGCATTTTTGGAAGCAAGAAATGAAGCAACAATTGGAAGCCACACTAAAAGCAAAAACTGGAAGCCAAACCAAAAGAAAAACTGGAATCCAAACCAGAAGCAAAACTAGATGTAAAACTGGAAGCCAAACCAAAAACCAAAGTGGAAGCAAAATTGGAAGCTATATCAGAAGAAAAGCTGGACATAAAATTGGAAGCCAAACTAGAAGCCAAAATGGAAGAAAAAGTGGAAGGCATATCAGAAGAAAAACTGGAAGCAACACCTGGCAGTAAACTTGATGTTATTCTTGGTGCCAAACTGGAAGCAAAATTCGAAGCCATATTAGAAGTAAAATTGGACGTAAAACGGGAAGTCAAACCAAACGCAAAAATGGAAGCAAAACTGGAAGGCATATCACAAGCAAAATTGGAAGCAACACCTGGCACTAAACTTGGTGTTATTTCTGACACTATTCTCGGTGCTAAACCTAGCGCTATTCTGGATGCTAAACCTGGTGTTATTTTCCCGACATTAATTCTAGCACTAGATCTTGCGCAATTATAATCACTAACATACTCATCTCTATGTACAAATTATGATATGTAATCACTTTATTTAAGCCATAAAAAACCCATTATGCACAAAATAATTTGAATATTTAATTTGCAAAAATATACATACCCATCTTTATACACAACACAATTTCAATACTTAATTTGAAAAAATATACATACCCATCATAAAAAACTAAGCCAAACCATAAAAAACTAAGCCAAACCTGAAATTGACATATACAACCCCTTTGTTTATGAGATCAAAAACCTCCTTATAACCAAAGCAATTTCACTACTTAATATGCAAAGTCCCACATACACATACCCATACCCATCATAGCATAGCACGCCCATCACAACATATCAAGCACCAAATTAACATCCGCAACCCTATACGCCGATCACAGCATACCGGGGATCAAATTAACGTATACAGCCCCTTATTTGAGAAATAAAGAACCTCGTAATACTACATAATTTCATTACTTATTTCATAATATTACAGATCACTACTTATTTTATGAAAATGTATATATCTTATCCTTTTAGTTTCAATCCTATTTATAAAGAAAACGACATGTTTTTACTTATTAAAAATATATAATTTTTAAATTAAATTATTTTTATTATGTTTAATTACATGTTTTTACTTATTAAAAATATATAATTTTTAAATTAAATTATTTTTATTATGTTTAATTATAATTAATAAAATTTGATTTTTTTATAGTGATATTTTTTTATGGACATTTCTTCAAAATCTAGTAAAAAATTGTTAGATTTGCAAAATTGAATATTTCTGTATAATCCTACTATTATTAAAGTTGAATATTTCTAACAAGAATGAAGACAAAATTAAAAAAAACAAAACAAACAACTTTAAACAATGTTAATTAACTTGATTATGATTTTGAATTTAACGTTTCGTTGTGTTGGAGTGATATAGCGTGGCTTGTACGCGGAGAGATGGTATGACTGCAATGTTAGTCCACTTGATTTTGATTTTTTGGTTGGTGATCGCTGCTGTTACAATCTCGACTGTGGAGAGATTGCGCAGGCGCACATGGTCATAAGGGTTGAATTTTCAAAATTGGAAAACTCGTCAAAGGTTTTGAATACTATAATGTTTGTTATGTCCGTTTTAACGAAGATGTTTGATGAGCATACGAAATTTTTAATTGTATAGTTAATTTGTCTGTCAAATTCCATCCATATAGTTGTCAAAACATTAGTGTGATAAAGTTAATATTTAACGGTGTTATTTAACTTAATTTATAGTTAAATAATAGATCTAGAATTAAATGTGACATTTCTTGTAAATGTATGGATTTCATTATTTTGATATTTAAAAATTTAGATATGTAATCAGAATCAATTATTTACCTGGTTTACTATCCATAAATCATAAAAATCGTTTACTATCCATAAATCGTAAAAATACTTGAAAAATTTTCAAATTAAACTTTTTTTTTTTAAATAAACAATTTTCATTAATTAATTTGGATTTTTAATTTTATTTTCAAATTATGTTATCTTGAAATATTTTGCTTGATTTTGATTTTTTGGTTGATGTTCGCTGGTCTTACCGTCTCGACTACGGAGAGATTGTGCAGGCGCACTGGCCATAAAAGCATTTGTCAATGTCAATTAACTTTGATTTTGATTCTTAGTTTGACGCTTCCATCTATTGGAGTGATATGGCGTGGCTTCTACGCGGAGAGATGGTTTGACTGCGCAGATTCAATATTTAGAAATGTTTGTCCATTTGATTTTGATTTTTTTTTGTTGCTGTTGACTGCTGAGAGTGAATACGTAGAAATGTTAAGTCAATTTGATTTTGATTTGTTGGTTGGTGCTCGATGGTGTTACTATTTGGATTAGCCATAAAATTAAAATTCGAAGGGTTTCTTTTAATTTTAAGTTGAAGGTTAATAACTCTTTGGTGAGGGAGAGTTGCAAAAATAATTATCAATTAAAAAACATAAACAAAGGATAAATTAAGTATAGATTTAAAAAAAAAATTCCTCTAAATAAAATATTTTTTTTTAAATATAAAAACTCAACAAATCACCAAATAAATGAGTAATTTTAATAAAAAATAATAATTATTATATTTTGTAATTTTAAATGTAATTTTCTTATGAGTTATATGTATATGAGTGGATTTAATGGTTAAGAATATGTGTTTTCTCCTTAGAGATTACATGTTCATATTGAGAGGGGGTAAGGTATACATATCTTACCCCGACTTTAGTAGTCAAATCCCTAGAAACGCTATAGTATATCTATGGAGGTAATATGGGGTACTTAGGAAGGTATCCAATGGGAATGTGGTTATGTATTGTTAGTGGAAGTGATTTAATATATGAGAATGTGGTCATTCAATATAAGGTGGACTAGGTCCACTATATTAATAAATGTCCACTATGGTAGTTATATGTAATAAATGTGAAAAGGCTCTCTAGAAGGTTTCTCAGAGATAGAAAAAGCTATATAAAGAAGTGTAAGCAATGTAATGAAATATAGTAAAGAATATTGTCATTGTAACAAGCAAGTATTGTTTGAGAAGTGTAATCCTTCCATAAGGAATAATATATGGTGTTACCCTACCTCAAGGGTTTTCTCTATTTCTTGTGTTCTTGTTGAAATTATTGGTTATTTTGAGATATATTTGTAGATCTATTTAGGTACTTAACAAACACCAAGCCATATTTCCTTTCTTTGAAGAAGTTTCAAAGTATTTTAAATGAATAAGTAAAACTTTAAACACAATGTGAGGTAACATTTTTGTGAACACCCATATAATAGAGGATTTATGCTATGTATTCATATGACAAGTAAGCATTACAACTTAGATTGATATCTTTAGCATATCACAATCATGCTTGGCCATGACAATGATGTTTTTGTAGATCTCATTGTAAAAGAAGAGATTTTCCTAGAAGTTGAGACCTTTGTTGAAAGGGGATAATTCTATTAAAACACTATAAAAGTCATGAAGATAACCTACTTGCTTTATAGGTCTCTAGGAACACACAAATTTAGCATGATTGCACCCACTACTTATTATGTAGGCTAAGACATGTCTATAATTTAGAGAGTCCTAAGGTGAATACAAACACAAAGCTAAAGGAAATTTCTCATCAATACCACCAAGTATGTGGTTCTTATTGAGGACATTGATTGTTCATTATATTTCTCAAACCATGCAAAACATGTGTGACGAATGGATGTTAGAGCATAATCCCTATGGCATAGATCTAAGGATAACATGAATTATGTAACCTTCTACATATCTTACTTAAGAATGTCACCTATGCATAAAAAAATATTGCTCCAAGAATTAAGGTTGTAAATGATACATCTCATTTATTGGGATTGTGATGAGGCAAAGGGAAAGATATCTAAGGAGCATTCTCAAATATTTGACACTTCAAGTATTGTCACATTGATGTCGATGTTTCTAGAAACAATGAGTGTTATAGATAAAGATACATAAAATTGGGGAAAGTGAAATGATCAGAGGAGTAAGGAATTGATGATGTAGAAAAATGAATTAATAGAATCACAATTCTCATTGTTGTAATTCGAATTTTAGGTTTTGTCATGTTGACAAGGTCTATTTTGAGTAGGCTCATACATAAACTTAATAAAGAGCATACAAGATATTGTTGATCTTAATGGAGTTATTTTTATCTCAAACAAAATCATTAACATAATTTTGTGTGCAACAAACAAAAACTATGCACTATGTTTACAATGAGCTTGAAAAAACCTATACAAGATCAGTGAATTCTTGAGAGATTTACATTGAAGTATTAACTATGTGTTTTGTCTCTAAATATCTATGGCAGTAACAATGATGTCATTAACTATATACTAAGTGGTCGAGAGGTTAGCAAATGTTCTCAAATAATAATAAAATATTAGATACCAATGTTATAACTATGTTAGATGCTTTTAGAGAGATGGACTATGTGAACATGAAGAAAGAGACATCAACCCATTTTCTTGGGTTCACTCGATGTCTTTTGTATTCTCTTCAAAATTGTCATTGAACCACACATTTGTAGTGAATCTTCCTATTAACTTTTCAATGTCATTGCAATTTGCACCCATGACTAATTGTTTAGTTTTTTGGCAAAGCCAAGAGAGCAGGCAAAGATAACAAAGGAAATGAAATTATGGCTAATATGTCTGAACATATTAAGTATGGACATTAAATGTCATGCCAATTATCATATTGACAAGGATAAAAGAAAATGTGCATAGCACATGAATTCAAGTGGGGATTAAAAAAGATAAGGTGACAAAGCTTTTCTTGGAAGATGGCACTCAAGATGTTGGATTAGTCAATATGATAGGATTATATAACCATAGGCTTTGTGATGAATTTTATGTTGTGGAAGGGTACACCATATCAAGAAATATATAAGAGTCAACAAGTATAGAGACTATTTTAGTCTTTAGATGCCAAAGACATATAATGGATATTGAATCATGAATCTTTCTCATGATTCACATCCATCCTCATATAATATGAACCATGTAATGGACACTATACATCCAAAAAATGAAAATGAGATTAATGAATGGTTAAAATGAAACCATTCTTTTGAAATTTTATAATATTTATTACCTTCATAAATTACAAGTGATTTAAAAAATTTACATATTTTTATAAAAATACTTTTTTTATTACCTTCTAAAATGAGTTTGAGGAGTTCAAAATTTATAAGAATACTTTTTGAATTACCCTTGTATAATGTGATGTTCAAGAAAAAATATTCAATTTTGATGGATAATCGCCTTGGATTTCGAATTTGGAGAAATTGTACAAGCACACATGGCTAATTAGTTATCATCATAAACGTAACTAGCACAGTCACAAGTAATTTGTCGCGGGTGAATGTCAAAATAATTTAGCTTATGCATTAAATAACAGTGGTAAGAGCTCTAGAACCTTGTGCATTAAATAACCAACACGGTACAAGCAAGAAAATCTTGCTTAGTAAATAATAGTTGTAATAAAAATAGTGACTGGTGAATTTGGGTTTTCTAGAAAATGAAACGTGGTATAGGCAAGAAAATCTTGCCCAATAAATAATAGTTGTAATAAAAATAGTGGTTGGTGAATTTGGGTTCTCTAGAAAATGAAACGATAATCACTCAAAGGTGGCAATTAGTTAGCTATTATACTAAATTTCAAATATGATTAAGTAAAAGTAAAAAAAATAAACATGTAAACGAATGTCTTTATAGTAGTGGGGAAGTTAGTGGTTGAAATCACAACCATTGATTTATTCCAACAATATTTAATCTTGTACATACAAAACTGATTAAGCAATAAAAACATATTAAATGTGCCCATAAGTAATAAATATTAAATGTGCCCATAATAAATATTTCTTTTATTTTGTAATAAGTATCATACACCATCTTAATAAATACGGATTTGTTTTAAATATATATTTTAAAATATTTCTTTAAAATAAATACCATCTCGTCCAAACAAACAAACACCTTAATTAAATGAAGGATTTTTCCTACACGCGGTTTCGGCCACACCAATTCCACAGATCAGCTTGACGATGCAACCTCTTAATTAATGTTTGCTTCGAACCCCGTTCAAGTTGCCCATTCATTATTGCTCGCGCCCACATTTTCCACCCATATTCACCGTTAACAGTTAACAACCTGGAGACGTGATACTTGCTAGCAACTGGTTCCACCCGCACACATTCATTATTCCCAGGGGCCGAGGCCAACGGATTTTAAAATCCTGCACAGTGGACAATGTTAGTGGGTTGATAGACATCTTATGCATGCGAGGAGGAGGAGGTAATGAAGCATAAAAAGCGGAATAGAATGCCAGAAATTTGGGCGTTTGGTGCCATATAAGTGAGGTGGGGATATGCCATGAAGGCTGGCCGTTATGGAGGGGATGTGTGACCTGAAGCGGTGTCTAGCGCTCGCTGTTGTATTAATCTTCGCCAGTTTTTTGCTCCTCGATTCCTATCATATCAATCTGTTCCTATCGTTTATTTCGCCACAATCCCACACAAAATCAAATTACGGATTACCTTCGCCTGGTTCCTCCTCTGGTTCATTGCATGCCGAGCTGGATGATCATGAATCCCAGTCCGGAGAAGCCTCACCCTTGCTCAAATCACTTGGTGGAATTCCTCATAATCGCAGCAACGAGGTGATTCAAGATAATATCCGTTATTTTTTTGTGTTTTTTTCTATCTGTGATCGCAGCTATACCTTTTATAATAATGTTTAAATTTATAATATATATGATGGTAAGATAATATTCATGTTTAATGGGTTTTAAGAAATGGGAATAGAATTGAATTGAATTTCACTATGTGGATGCACCAGAAGCAGAAGGGGAGGCGTAGTATTTCGAAGGTAGAAATCGGCCTGAGACGCGCTCGAGCAGCCATAAGGAAAGCGATTTTACACAGCGAACAGAAACAGGAGGCGGGGGATTCATATGTTCCCACTGGTGACATCTACCGAAACGCCCAGGCCTTTCATCAGTACGAGTTCCATTTATATATGTGAATCTTTAATCTGATGGATCATATTTTAGTACATGGATTTCGGTCACTGTTAGTAAGGCTTATTTGATTTGTGTTTATGTTATCAGGAGCTATAGAGAAATGGAGAAGCGTTTCAAGATCTTCGTATACCGAGAGGGGGGACTACCTCTGGTACACAACGGGCCGTGTATAGATATATATACGACGGAAGGCAGATTCATTGAGGAGCTTCAACTGGGGAATCGGTTCGTGACATCGAATCCGGAGGATGCCCATGTTTATTTTCTTCCCTTTAGCGTAACCAGGATGGTCAGTTACATTTACACGTCCAAGAATTATGATGTCACGCCCTTGAAGCGGTTCGTGAGAGATTACATTAACGTTGTTGCCGATAAATACCCATTTTGGAACCGAAGTCTGGGAGCCGATCATTTCATGCTGGCGTGCCATGACTGGGTAATGTATTCAGTTATATCCTTTTGGGCACATTTTCAACATTTTTTTTCCTTCAAAACCATCCATTTTTTGGAAATTCTCGGATAGAGTTCAGACAGGAATGCATCGAAAATGGAAATGTTTTGCGAACTCTTGATAGAGTTCCTACTCCACACAAAAGAAACTTGATTAGGTTTTTTAAATAAAATTGTTCTGAATGCATATCTGCATTTTATAATGGGTTGATAATTTTAAACAAAGTTTTATTGGTAACCCTAGTAATTCCATTTTTAAGTTCCTAGTACGAGGATTATCGTTGAAATTGTCATGGAAAAGGGCAATCACCTAGAAACATGTGCTTGTTACGTGATGTTGTTGATAAGGTAGTTGTCCCAAAGATTCTGATTGCATTGAATGTTCTTGTTTTGTTTTGGGCATATGCAGGGGCCTCATGCATCTAGGGCAAATCCATTCTTATACCAGAATTCAATTCGCGTTTTATGTAATGCAAACACTTCAGAAGGATTCAATCCCACAAAAGATGTAACACTTCCGGAGGTGAAATTGGGACCAGATGGGATGACTGGTTTGCTTGGTGGTCCATCTGCTCTAGAGAGGCCATTGCTTGCATTCTTTGCTGGTGGAAACCATGGACCTGTGAGACCCATATTGTTTAAGCATTGGAAAGACAGGACTGATGATGATATACAAGTCTATGAGTATCTCCCCGAGGGCTTGTCATATATTGATTTTGTGAAGAAGAGCAGATATTGCCTGTGCCCAAGTGGATACGAAGTGGCCAGCCCACGTATTGCGGAGGCAATTTACAGTGAATGTGTGCCTGTCATAATTTCAAAAGCCTATGCTCTTCCCTTCAGCGATGTGCTGAATTGGACAAGTTTCTCTGTTCAGGTTCCTGTGTCCGAAATACCAAATCTCAAGACCATACTCCAATCCATACCAGTAAATAGGTATGTCGAGATGCAAAGTAAAGTCAAGCAAGTTCAGAGACATTTTACTATAAACCAGCCTCCAAAACCTCATGACTTTTTCCACATGGTTCTTCATTCCATATGGCTCAGGAGGCTAAACATTCAGATTAGCTCATAAAAAGATCCCCTCCCCTCTACACATTTCCCCATAATGCCCACTGCAAACTTCTTACTGTAACACTCCTGTTTTCATTGCATTGATTAGTCAGTAGTGAATAATTCCCAGCTTAAAAGTTGGTGATTGTTACTGATACTCGCGATGACAAAATAGATAGTTTCCAGTCCATCTAACTTCTAAGCAGATGCGTGATATGCAGGCGGAAGAATGAAATTTGTAGAGTCCAACAATTCTACATAGTTCAGACCTACAGCTTTTTGTTGTATAAAAGTCATTTTAATGAATTGAAATGAATTTGAGCTCTAGTCTGGTTCATAACTCCTTGAAAATCCACTTATAAATCATTAAAGGAATGGATGATCATTGCTTGGATATTTACATAAATCTAAATATATAATACTATGTTGTTACTGATATGGCTGAGATTCTCCATAAGTATCTACTTTCATGACATTCTACTTTCGCTTAAGCTTTTAAAAACTCTCGTTAACAACTTTCTATCTTCAAATAAAAGTACACACTTCCATCCTCGACTCAAAGGAAGAAAGAAATTGTGAACGAGATCTGGAAATAATTTTCCAAAACAGTGGACATTAAAATTGGCTAATAAGGGAATCATTGATTGCATTATTAACTAAACTGTTTGGCAGCCAACAGAAAGTGCAGTAAATTACAAACAATTTGTGTACACTCCACTCTACTCTTCGTGTCACATATTATATTTTGTAGGTGTTTAAACAATTTCTCGCTGTATTCCACAGCAAGTATTTCTCTTGTGGCTTTGCAAACATCTTGCTCCAATCCCTCATCTTTTCGCTAGTGCTGCTCAAAAGCTCACGAAATGGCAGCGTTTCCTTCAACTTGGAACTCGTGAAATTAATTCTATGATGTTCTTTTATTATTTCAAATTCTAAATATCTCTTCCCTTCATTGAGCTAGTATAGTATTGGCGTAAAGGAATTGATTCTCCATTTACCATATTATTGTTTAGTATTATTATTGGTTCTGCTGTAACATCTTCATTTTTTTTTTTTTTTTTAAATGTCTGGAGGAATCAGCAACTAGTTGGGCACCTGCTAGCGTTACACTTGGTCGTGTTATCCAACTGCTACCACTGCGTCACGAGGCCCCATAAGCGGCACACATTGTAAGTCTAACTGCTACCACTATAACCTCCAGGTGTGCCCACGAGACCCCATACGCGGCACACATTGTAAGTCGGGAGAAATTGACTTCGAAACCTCATGGAACTTCATTTTCACGGCACTTACCAATTGAGGTGCCCCCCGGAACGTAACATCTTCATTTTCAACTTTATATTCTTATTTATTTTTTTGTTTTCTGCCTTACCATTTTTATATTTTTCTCTATAATATTTAAAAAAAAAAACCGTATCATCATTCCTTTCACTTCGAGAACCATTTCTCAGTTTCTTTGTATGTTTTTCTCTACAATTTTTATATTCTTATCTTAATATTTATTAAAAAAAACTTCACTACCTTCTTTCAACTTCTCCTGACCATTTTTCATCTTATGGCATCTTGCCATATTCTTTGAGCCATCCTCTCTCTTATTTCTCTCTTCTATGCCATATTCTTTGAGCCATCCTCTCTCTTATTTCTCTCTTCTAGAACTTATAACCTCCCTCTCTTATTAAATGGTAAAGTTGATATTCTTATCTTAATATTTATTAAAAAAAACTTCACTACCTTCTCCTTCTTTCAACTTCTCCTGACCACCATTTTTCATCTTATGGCATCTTGCCATATTCTTTAAGCCATCCTCTCTCTTAGTTCTCTCTTCTAGAACTTATAACCTCCCTCTCTTATTAAATGATTAAATGGTAAAGTTGGTAGTGTGCATACCTAATCCCTCAACTTTCACAATATGTGCACAATGATATGCCCTAATATGGTTAAAATAAGGATACAATAACAATCTCAAATAATATTATACACTCACACAACATACATCACCAAATGTCATGTCACACGGTGAATTATATAGTTATTCAAAGTAATCAAAATACATACAAATACATTTAAATAATACAATATGCAATCTATCATGGGCTCCCACTCTATCAGTGGATGAATTCCTCCGAAATCTAATATAGCAATACATATATGACTTTCTAGTGATTGGATA
>JZKD02S0663570.1:128230-159595 GCA_000966675.3 Picea glauca | reverse complement strand
AATTTTTTTTATTTTTATTTTTGGCTTGTGCAGTTTTAGTTTTCTTAAAAGCTTCAACATAGTTCACGAACGTGTCACCCACAGAGGCCTTGACGTCATGTCCCTCTTTAATATTGTTCATTTCGTAAAGGTTGGCTTTAATAATTGGCAAGCTCAAGGAAATTTTAATTTAAAATAAATAAAAAGGTGACTAGTATGGGATCTAGTAATTTCTTTTTGCCTGAACTTTATATTTGTGAACATACTTTTTTTTTTTTTTTTTTTTATTTTTTTATTTTGAGGATTTTTTTAAATTTTTTTTTTTTTTTTTTTTTTTTGCCTTTTGCACTTATAGTTTTCTTAAAAGCTTCAGCATAGTTCACGAACGTGTCACCCACAGAGGCCTTAACGTCATGTCCCTCTTTAATATTGTGCATATCTTAGATGTTAGATTTGAAAATCTGCTCAGTTATGAGAATTTTAATACGTGTTGGTAGTCACTATTCATCGTACATATTCGAAAACATTGGCATTAATAAGCGAAAATATCGAGAACATCTGTCATTAAAACGAATCAACACAAAATCTACGGAAGATCATCCAGCGTTGCTTTTAAATATTTGTTTCATTTCTCTCTATCATCAAAGAGTTGTGCTTTAGGGTGCCTTCATTCTAATGTTCCTGGTCATGGACATGTAAGACAACTTAGAGATGCGATTGAGGGACAGATGAAAGAAGAGAGACTGGTTTTATGTGGCGTGAGCTTTGAGTAAAAAAAAACTTTGTTATATAAAAGAAACTCAAAGAGAATGAAAAAAAAAGAACAAGTATGTTCTTGTTGGTGTTCTCCCTGTATTCGATGCTTTGGTTGGTTGAAAAGGATGCCTGGAGATTTGTTTGTTGAACTTCTTTGTTTTCTTGCTGGGAATTGTAATGGATTTTGAGGTCGCGTGCAAAATAGTTACTTGTTTAAGTATATAGCTTCTTCCAACAACACGGATTTGGCAAGTGTATGGAATTGTACAGATCGCAGAATAATTTATCTTCCTCGAGGGCAGCACATTTACAGTCGCTTGCAAAATGGTCTATCATGTTAGTAAATGACGCGAAATATTACTCCATTTGTAAATGTAACCAGAGGCAGGTAACAGAAACTGTATGGGTGGATAAACGACATATTATCACTACAAAAGTTTCTATTTCATAGTTTGATGAGTTGCATGTGGGTTTGGTAGCTGGCTTGACAAAAAGGCATGTTCTTTGTCAAAGTTTGTTTGGTTTCCTCTGGATGTAGTTGCAGACTCCACATATTTGGAGTCACCTTCGAACATTCCAGACCTTTCTGTGGGCCGCCATACCTCCATCGCTATGAGGAAATATATATATATTATGCCATCTGCAACATTTGATACACTTGCCACACCTGTGCTGGTGCGTTCTGCAACATTTGATGCACTTACCACGCCTCTGTTGCCCGAAGAAATCATGTGCCTCAACAGATTTTCATTTTGCATATGGGTTGGACGTTTCCTCCAATTTACTATAATAAAGCAAAGAAGTTCCGCATACAAATCCTTAGGCAGGCTTCTCAACCAAATAGATGATTGAATATAGGGAGAATATCAGTCAGAGGAAAATTAATACTTGACAAAGAATGGAATGTTGAATAAGCAATCATTGCAAGTAGGCCATATTTGGAAGAGACAAGGTATTCAAAAAACTGGCATAGATGTACCTAGCATCACCGATTAAGTACAAAACCCAAAATTTATATTCAACTCATATTTTACGAATAAAGAGTTTGAACATCATGAAAACTGTGAAGAAGCTTCATCAATGTACATATTTTTTATTGGTCGATGGCAGGCAAAATTGTAATCATTGTCGTAAATAGCCTCAACGGTATTTTGTAACCCATCTTATTTGAATATAGAATAATTTCGGTTTAATTTTTAATAGTATTTTCCAATTTTCGGTATTTGTTTTAATTGTATTTTGTACCTTCTTCCCCTGTGTTGTTAAACATGAAGAACAAGCTTTTGTTTATGTTGCCCACTACTTCAATCTAAATAAAACATGCTTTGTTCTTTCTTTACATATTACATTTAAGAATAATTTTTCATAGGCCATACTTATGTGGTGTCGGCCCTGTATTTAAATAAAGAAATTGGAGGACCCATCCTGCTTCTATTCTTCGGGTTCTGTAAATAGAATAAATTAATGAGCTACAACAAGGCGACTGAATTGTTGACGCAATGTTCCTATGGAGTATGGTGGATATATTGCAGCTTCTTCTATTTGATAATATCCGTGCATATATACTAATATCAGTACTATTGGAATAAATACAAAAAATTTCCTCTTCGGCAAATCTTAGGCAATTATGTTTGGGTTTGCGGCATTAAACAACTATGTCCTTTGTTTCATCGTATACATCTTGCAGCCCAATAACTTTCGTAGTCTACAATTTATTCTTTGATTACTTAAGTCACACCAAATTTTGATTCCATTAATATATATTAGTATGAATACTATTCAGATAAATATGAAAACTTTCTCTATTGATAGATACTAGTATGAATACTATTGAAATAGATATCAAAACTTTGTCTTGGCCAATACTTAGCCAATTATCTAGGCACCAGGCCCTGGGTTCACGGTACCCAGTACCTATGTCCCATGTTTCGTCATATACATGTTGCAGCCAAAGAACTTCAGTGATCTGCAGTTAATACTTTTACTAGTGAGAACCCAACAGACGTTCGAAAACATTGTCATTAATAAATGAAAAAAAAAAGGTTTTTTCGACTGTCAGATACTTATCTTCATCTCCATCTGTATCTTCACATGATGAATCTGACCAACCGATGTACCTTTCCATAGCTAGGCAATTTTATGGACATGGTTGCCGAATCGGCTATATACTTAGTGTCGTTTCTATGGTATCTAGTTCCAGACTTGGCGGGCTAACATGTCTTCATCTTGATCTATATCCTCGCACGACAGATCCGACTGACCATTGTTCCTTTCCACACTTAGCCAATTTTATGCCCGTCGCTGCGAGGCAGGCGGTTGCGAACCCAGTTGCTTATCGTTCTGCTATATACATGTTGCACTCAAAACATCCATGATCTACAATTCCACCGCGGGTTCCTCGTATACATTAACTTTGTTCAAAGTATATGTTGCTTCTTTCCATCCCTAGCAACTTTGTGTCTTTCCTGATATACATCAACAATGCTCTTACTAGTGACAAGTAGACACAGTGGTACGAAAGACACTTCCGTGATCTACAATTTATGCCTTAACTGGTGAGAACTCAGCAGGGATTCGAAAGCATTTCATTAATAATCAAACATTAGATGTTTTTCTGCGAGATACTTAGTTCTTTTTCCCTTCTCTTCTTTCCGTGTAATTCCACTGCGAACTCCTTCGTCCTTTTTCCCTTATTTTCTTCCCGTGTATTATGGGACTATAAAATATGAACCTGATATTTTATAGAACATGCATGAATTCTGCATTCCATACCTAGCAGCATTTTGGATCGCGAGTTCTCGGGTGGGTGGGCTCAAAATTGGGCCTCCATTGTTCCCTGGCCTACAAATAGCACTTAGAGTTCCACCATATACAAATTGACAAGCGAACCTGCAGACCGATTGACTCGACATTGCACTTCTATTGTTTTGTGTCCTCCAAACAACGCTCCCACTTCCGCGATATAGAAATTGACACACTGAATGACTGGCAAGGTGGAGATTGCCATTGTTTACGGATGCTAATCCATATGAAGTATCTAACAGTATCTAAAAAATTATTTTGAATACTAAATTAGCTCTTAGTAGTGAGAACTAGACACGGAGGTACGAAACAGTTTGGATTGTACTCTCCGCAATATACAAATTGATTACCGAATTCTGACATCGTCCGCTCTTCCGTGTTACAGATTATGAATTCAAATGTTCGGAGCAACACAATTAGAAGGTTCGGGCCTCACCTCCTCTACAGACACCTTCTCAGCCTGTTTTGGATCCTCTTGTTGTCGGGTTCACGAAATATGCAACTCCAGTGTTGGCGGGTTGACATATCTTTATCTCCATCTATATAATCAGATGATGAATCCGACCAACCGCTGTTGCTTTCGATACTTGGCCAATTTTATGTCCACGGTTATCGGGTTTCCACCAATTTCATCTCCATCTATATCCTCGCATGGCGAATTGGACCGCTCACTATTCCTTTTCATACTTGGTGAATTTTATGCTCGCGGTTTTCGAGTTGGTGCAATTGAACTCTGTTTCTTTTTGTTTCATTATATACATCTTCCTCTCAAAATTTTCGTGATCTACAATTCGACTGTTAACTACTCCGTCCTTTTTCCCTTTTTTTCTTCCCCTGTATTATGGGACTATAAAGTATGGACATGATATCTTAGAGCATGTATGAATTCTGCATTCCATACCTAGCGACATTTTTTATCGCGGGTTCTCGGGCAGGCAGACTCAAAATTGGGCCTCCATTGTTGCGTGTGTTACAAATAGCACCCATCATTCCACGATATACAAATTGACAAGAAAACCTGCGAACTGGCTGACTCAACATTTCACTTCTATTGTTTTGTGTCCTCCAAACAATGCTTCCAGTTCCGCGATATACAAATTCACACACAGAATGCAGGGTTGGCGGGGTGGAGATTGTCATTGTTTATGGATGTTATTCCCTATGAAGTATCTAACATAATCTAAAAAAATATTTTCAATATTAAATTAGCTCTTAGTAGTGACAACTGGACACAGAGGTACAAAACAAGTGGCATCGCACCCTGCGTAATATACAAATTGACTACCTATTTTGTACTTGTTTTTTTCCCCTTCCCGCGACCTCCGTACTTTCTTACTATGCAATTAGAAAACTTTCATGTTAATAGCTGACCATGTAGGAACCGTCAACATTGTCATTAATGGGCGAAACGCTCGAGGAGGTCTCCCATTATTACGCATTAAACCAATATGTGTGGAGAGTTATTTTGTCCCTTTCGATTGTTCATCTCGAACACGCGTCGTCATGTTGGGCCGCTCAAGAAATCTGCAATGCTTAATCGCTCATTGCGATATCTGCCATGTTCGCAGTTCTATGTATGCAATTACTAGTGTTTAATGTTAACAACGCATCATGCAACAATGGTCCAAATTGTCATTAATCAACGAAAGTCTTGAGGACATCTCCCATTTACACACTTTGGACCAAAATTTGCACAAGGTTATATTATCCCTTCCAACTTTTTATTTCATTCATCGTCTGGAACAAACAAATGTTCTTGTATACTTATGGTAGCAGGTCGACAACAATTTTGTGGAGATTCATTAAATATGCTTGCACACGAGGACCAGAACTTCCAGTGGTCCAGGGCATACTTTTACTATTCATCCCATTCCGCCCAGAACGAAGTAATTTGGACCTCTGGAATCACTCATGCAGGCTGCGTCCATGAGGTTTTTGACTGTAAGGAAGTGGTCTCTTGGTGCGCCGAAAAATATATTCCAGGCCAAAGAGTTATTCCACTGCGCGACCATTCTCCTATTTATTTATCACCTCAGGTCTTCCCTGAGATGTTAAAGTTGTCGAAGCCAACATTGGCGTTCAGAGGACAAGACTGCAAGCAGTTTCTAGAAAAACATCATAACGGGTTGGACATCTTAGCCGACTTCCTCAAAGACCCGACAATAGTTCCTGAAGATATCACAAGGTTGCAGGTAAGTTCCTCTAGAAATCCATTCCAAGAAATTGCTTGGTTGTTTACAAGAATAACGGGACATGCATCCACAACAAGCATTTCCCATATAATTATTTATATTTTGTATTTCACAGTCAAGGAACAATACATTTTCGATTGGGGGAAGCTAATTTCCGTTGAGCTATGTTCCCAGTTGTCACGATTCAAAGAATCGAATAACTTTTATATGTCATCCTACTTGATTTTCACAATTGTGTATTGCTACCCGTTTCCAAAACTTTCTCTTTCCAATAAAATAGACTGTGGATTTGACCCAGTAACATTCTGGCACAAGGCCCTGTGGAGGCACAAGGCCTCCCATTTTTTTTATGAAGTTTTTAATGGCTTCGTCTTAGTTTTCAAATATTTATTGTTAGGCAAGGATGCTCCACGGATGTCTAGCCAGGCAACCAAGTTTTTGAACAGGAAAGGCACGCTTGAGCAAGAGGAAAATCACAGTGTCCTCATGATATTTGTCTCTAAGGAAAATCCTGCCTTCCTTCCATGCCACATCACGGATAAGATGTTTTTTGCATAAATAGCAAGGCAATACAACCACTGGTTTCATTTTTTCCATGACAAGAAAAAAAACCAATTCATTCCTCTTCCCTGGAAAGTCAGAGACTTCGTGTGCAGAAACATCAACAAGATTGAGGAGTTTGTCGCCCATTTCAAGAAATTGAACCTAACGTACGCTGAAAGGCTAAAAGGATTTGACCCTAATGGAATTTTTCGAGAACATTTGTTGGGTTTTGGCTTTAACACCTCTTTTATCCATAGACACCTGACCTAAGACAGGGACAGTGTCGACAACAATCCTGCTTGTGTTGATTGCGACACAAATACATTGCAAAGCACGACTGAATTATACAGACAACGTGGAAAAGTATCTGGTGAGAAGAGTACCCAGTTGCCCGCCAGCACTCCCAAGAGCACGACATCGCGGAGCATCACTTCGACGGTCCACCCCAGTAAGAAAGCAACCCATAAATCTTTGAACGAAGGAGGAGATAAGAACCCTACTAGCATAAATATTGATAGTTCTCACAAAATTCCACAGATGAAGAAGAGAAAAAACAATGTAGGGCAGGCGGAGGAACCCGAAATTGAAAGTGGAAAACTGCAACTTGAAATTGAAGCTGAGCACATGCAGAAAATTGGATCATCCGTGGTGGAAATATTTGAGACCTAATTTTTTGACATAGATGAATCCTTCGTAATCCAACGCGTTATTTTTGACAGCCAATCTAAAAGTATGGTCATTGAAAAGAGAGATGTAACAAACAGAAAAGGAAAATCTCGCACAGAGATTAACTTTAGCGAAATGTCGATGTCCCAAATCTTCTCATTTCACCAGGTATCCGATGAAATTCTTCATGATTCCATTGGAGGAATTGAGACGGAAAATGCCAATCTGAAACACCACCTTAACGAATTTGAGCAGGATTTCATTACAACCCCGAAATTTGCCAGTCCTTTGTCAAAAATCGTGCCTTCTACCATTGCAGCGAAGATGAAAGTATCCTCTACCCTCCTTGCATACTCTAGAGCCCTTGTAGAGAATAACATCAACAAAAAAATGAAGTCAGTTACTAAAGCCTGGGAAACATCACAAAATTTAGTTTCCTTTGGAAAGAAGGCCAATGATTTGCTGCAACATTTGGAGGCAAATTTAAAAAATGAACATCTTTTATGTCATTAGGTACTGGCCCCTTTTGCTGATTATGTCGTCAACACATCAGAACTGAAAAGAAGACAGGATAAACTCCCCTCCCCAAACCACACCAAAAAAGTAAAAGTATGCTGGAAAAAGAAAGTTGATAACCTGGAGCTCATTGTCAAATCATGTAAACAAGTCATATCAAAAAAGGAACATGTATTCACAAGCCTACTCTAGATGGACTTAGCGGGAACTACCAACGACGTTCAAGATCGTAACTTAATTCTCAAATCCTTGTCAATCACCAAAGAAGCATTCCAGGAACAAGCTGATATTTTAAAGGGGTTGTCTTTCGAAAAGTTTTACAACATACTTGAACATCGTCTAGACAAGCACAAGCATTGGGTACTGGACTATGCCTCACACAATGAAGAAATTGAACAGAGTATGCATAGTATTTCAATGGATCTAAGGAAATTATAAAATGACCGACATAGAAATCCATGAAGAAATCAACACGGCCCCCATGAAAAGCTACATCGAAGAATGGTTCCAACAGAGAATGGACAACCTCGTCCAGGAAGGGCTACAACTGGTCAACTGGACTCCACTGACCATGGACGACAGCAACAAAATGCATCGGCTTCATAGTAAGTCTATATTGGCATCTTGTTTTCTTTATCAATCCAGTTTAACTCTATGATGTCATCTTCTTTTCTTTATCAATCCACTTATGACCTCTTTATATAGAAAACTGTAACCAAAGACTCATAACTTCCAATTTCTTCTTTTCAGGTCTTCCTCTCTACAGTCGCGCACTTCTTGTACTTATTTCTTTTTATGGCCTACGGGAGCCCCAATCCCAGTCTATATGACAAACGCATTTAAATTTCCAGAAACATGTAACAGACATTATTATTTTTTGATAAATTCCAAAGAAAATTGATTTGACAATGCCTTTATTGTATACTAAATTTTGGATTTTCAGGAACCTTTCTTGTTTGTTCCAAAGAAAAATAATTCGGATCTACTACTTTTCTTCTATCCTCTTGTATGCTAATTTTTTTTGTCTTGAACCACGTTCTTACTATTCTATTGTATGATTTTAAATGTTCATGTAATTTCCAGAGATATGTAACAGACATTATTTATTTTATAATAAGTTTCTATAGTTCGCAAGTCCGCTTGTCAATTTGTATATCGCGGAACTCTCGCTGCTATTTGTAGGGCACGGAACAACAGAGGCCCATTTTTTAGCCCAAGAACCCACAATCCAAAAACTGCCTAAGTATGGAATGAGGGCTCTGTGCATGCTCTATAAAACGTGTGCAAAGAAAACTAATTCGGCAATGCTATATTTTTTTTGTCCAAGAAAAGCCTTAGTTTTAAAGCAAACTAATTCGAGAACGCTAATTTGTTTTTGTGTTTTTCTCCACGAACCTATGTAACAGACGTTATTACTATTCTATCATATGCTTTAAATGTTCACGACATTTCCAAAGATATGTAACAGACATTATTAATTTTTGGTAAATTTCTATATTCCGCAACTCCGCGTTTGATTTTGTATATCGTGGAACTGTCGGTCCTATTTGTAGCGCACTGAACATCTGAGTCACAATTTTAAGCCCGCCAGTCCGAGAACCCGCGATCAAAAAACTGGCTAAGTATGCAATGAGGGCTCCGTGCATGCTCTATAAAATCTCATCTCCATATTTTATAAAAGTACAAATTTTGTATGTATAGAACTAAATATCTACTTTATAAAAGTACATATTTTGTATGTACTTTTATATATTTCTCTTGAATTTCTATAGTCTGCAACTCTGCTTCTCAATTTGTGTATCACGGAATTGTCGGTGCTATTTGTAGGGCACAGAACATCAGAGGCTCAATTTTGACCCGCCAGCCTGGGTCCATAAACCTATAATTTCATAAATTTCAATTTCTTTTGTGTCCAGGAGTCCTTGTTTTAAAGATAACTAATTCGGTAATGCCATTTTTTTGTGTCCAACAACCTTTCAAATGTTGATAATTTTTTATATTTTTCAGGAAGAACTAATTCGAGAATACTATGTTCTGCATCCAAACCACATGTATTTCAACTTTCTAGCCACGTCTTTGTACTAGGTCGCATTTACTCTCGTCACAACCTAGCAGGGACTTTGCTAACATGCAACACTTGTTTAATTTCTAGTTGTCTTTCGCCCCTTTGCAAATGTTGAAAGTCAAAAGAACAATTAAAATAAATATATAATAAAAAAGCCTTGAGTTTGTTGGTAGGGTTTCTCACTTATGATTGTGGCCAATGGATTTTGGTAGGGTTTCTCACTTGTGATTGTGGGTAATGGATTTATGGAAAGCCAAGGGTGTTTTCCACTTTGTGCAAGGGCAATGCCATTTATTCTATCAAACCGACAATGATTTGTTTGTTTTAATAGTTATTTATTTTGTAATATTTTTGTAATTTTTTCGCATTCATTTAATTTATGCTTTCACATATTTTTCAGCTACAGCATGGAGCTATTAGCCTTTGTTAAAATATTTCCAAATTATTTTGGCAGGTATAGTTACTACAACATAGTCTTGTTTTTCTTGTATTGCAAATCTTATTGAATTTTGTAGATATGCATTCCATTAACTATTGCTCTTGTTGCATTAATGGTATTTTAAATTTTTTTTGTAGAATTCATATTTATTCAAGTTAACGTGTAATTAGTTTTTTCTCAATGCTTTAAATGTTGTAAATGCTCTTTTTGCACCCTAATGGAATCAAAATGTCATCAATGTGAACAACACCAATATATGATCTCAACACTTCTATGGTGCTTTAGTCAACCCAAAAAAGATAAGTGACCACTTGCAAAATATCACCTTGGTATTGATTATAGTCTTCCTCTAGTCCCCTTCTTCTAATTTGAATCAATGATATCCTCTCTTCAAATCAATTTTTGTGAAGCATTTGGAGACTTTTGTCCATTGAATCATGTATCATCGGCAAAGAACTTGTATCTAGTTGTGAGTTTGTTTAGCACTTTGGAGTTTGTACATATCCTCTAATGTTCATATTTCTTTTGTGTAATTAAATTTGGAACCATGCACATGCTCTCCCTAACCAATTCCTTCAACAACCCTTGGACAATAAATCTCCAAGTTGTTGACTCAACTATGTGCCTTCCATTGGACTCTATGTAAGTGTTATCTTCCTCTTTGCGGGTAACGATTATGGTAAATTTTCTTGAACTATGCCATTGTGCTCTTCCAATAATTTCTTCACTTTATTAGGGATTCCCTTCTCACATTGCTTTGTTATCATTCCTTTAGCTCTTTCATCATACTCAAGAATTTCTTTGCAAACAACAACACCTCCCTGAATTCTTCATCTTTCAATGGAAGCAACTAGAATATCCTTTAATCCTTGGTGATTGTGTATGTGTTTTTATCGTTGGGCACAACACTTATATTATAAGGCCATGGTCTTCCAATAATGAATTGCAAGAATCCATGGGAATGATATCACACATAATCTCATATATATACTCTCCTATATTGAGTGACACCCCCACATTGATCTGTCACCATCACTTCATATCATTCTTGAAACTAACATAATATATATATGGTTGTGGGTGCTTATGTCACACTAAATCATTTTTTTCTACCATCTTCATCATGACCGCATTTTATGTTCTTTCGTTATCTATAATAACTTTATAACATTCTCCAAATTTACACTTGGTTTTGATGATATTCTACTCTCTCGCGCTTGTTGTTATATCTCTAGTATAGTTATCCCTCTATGCATTATATAGTTTTCTCCATATTTGATTGTGATTGCAGCTATCACTTGGTCCTTTGGCACCTCTCCCTATACTGATTAAGTCATTTATTCATGTATCTATGCATTCTCTCTATGGAAACCAAAATGACCTTTTCCCTTCTTTTCCACATGTACAACAATCTAGTTATCACTTGTAACCACCATTTCCTCTTCCTTGTTCTCTGTAAAATCTGCAACCTCTACCTTGGCCTATACATATTGTGTTATATGCTCATATGTCTTTTTAGTCCTCACATCATACACATTTTCCACCTTTTGTGTGGAATTGTGACATCTTCCACCATCATAACCAATGCCATGCCCTATGCCTAAATTATGTATATAGCATTGCATGCTAACTTATCCTCTACTCTTAGCACCAATAGATAAGTTTCTTCTATTGAACATATCTTATGCAAAGCTAATCACGTATTGACTTGCAAATTTTAGGCCATTCACATACCTTGAAACACACGTCTTTGGCCTCTTCATGTCCAACTTGAATTAAAATCGTGTAGAGCTATTTTGTTCACTCAGGTACACTCCACTCCTTTCATAATATGTTTTACAAGTGTTTAAATAGTTTCTACTTGTAGTCCTCATCAAGAAATTCTCTTGTAGCTTAGTGAACATCTTGCTCCAAACCCTAATATTTTTCCCATGCTTCACAAAAGCTCATCAAATTACAATGTTTCCCTTCAACTTGTAGCTTGTGAAATCACTCTTTAATGTTATTCAATTATCTTAAATTGGAAACATCTCTTCACTTAGGTGAGATAGTTTAAATTACTTTTTCTTTGAGCTTCTACCACACCAAGAAACTTGAATCTTCATTTTCATATTGAACTTCAGTACACTTACTAGTTGTCTTGTGACATCTCCATCTTCAACTTCACTTTCTTCTTCTTCTAGTTTTGAGCCACTTACCTAGGCTTCCTTGGTTTGTTGCTTGCTCTATAATTATTATATTCTTCTCCTTAGCATCTGCAATTCTTTGTTCACGATCATCATTCCACCTCTCCACACACCATTTCTTATCTTATGACCTCTTGCCATATTCTTTGGGCCTTACCTCTCTCTCAATTATTTCTTTTAGATATTATAATCTCACTCTAATCATTAGAGGAAATTTGCTCCCAAAATGGGCCCTAAGAAAATTATAAAATAATAATCCATGTATGCGACATCACATTGCTATATAAGCTAAACTAATCTAAGACTACGAGATGAGAATTAAAAATAATAATGGGAATTTAGATTCTTGTGCATAGACAATAAATAATAATAAATAATTACTATTACTATATAACATAAAAATAGAATAAATAATTTATTGTTAATATATAATAATAATTTATAATATAGACATTAAATAATAATATAGAATATAGAATATAATAATAGTATAATATGGATTAATAACTATAATATAATACTACTATGAATGAATGTGAATGTGGTAGCATTAGAATAAATGTATAATATGATATAATAATATTAAATATATAATATAGTCATAATATAATATTAATTAATAACTATAATAAAATAATACTATGAATGCAAACATAGGGAAAGTTCAATACTTATTATATCTTAGTATATTATAATACAAATGTGAATGAGGCTCATGTATTAGAGAATATACTTATTATAATATAATACAAATGAATGTGCTATACTTGTTACAAGATATCTGTAATATGAATTAAATATGAAAAGGTCAAGTGCATAGTCTACGAATTAATATAAATTAATTATTATATAATACTAAATTAATAAATATATTACAACTCCCCTTATTTGGGTGCTAGAAAAAAGCCCTTCCTGAAGCTTTTCGAGGCATTCTCCCACCTCCTTACAATACTCAACATTAACTCGGAGTTAAAGTCGTCCAGTGGGTTTGCATTGGCGAATATGACTATGCCCTCCATCAGTTATTGCAGACTGCTCCACAACACCTTGACCATGACGCCTCGATCTCGATTTTGGCTTGACGACTCAGTTAGTACCTTCATCATTCAATCCGAGCTCTGAATGACGACACTCAGCCTCAGCAGTAACTTATTCACCAAGTATGCCTCTGATCTGCATTCAAAGCGATCTGTTGGATATGGTACGAGGGGAATAACAACTAACATAATGGAGGGCTTGACCCCTCATTCTAGTTACAAACTCTATCGCAGGCTCTGGAACTCCAATTGGATTTGGAAAGTGTGCAAGGTCTAGAACTTTGGCATTCTTATCACTCCTTGTTTCTCCCTTCGTCTGCCAAGGACCCAGTTTAATGGGATCTCAATGGACAGGTCGAAGCCGAGGGGAAGAGGTAGAATCCATGATTCAACCCCAGTCGAGAATCCACCAGGAAGAGACCGGCGTTATGGAAGACTACTACAATAAAAACGTTCATGAAACTCAAGTAGACATTGAGAGTCTTGAAAACGAGACCCTCCATGGGAGGACGAATACCCTGGATGTTGTAGTGGATGTGGAGTTTGTGCCTCTTCTTCTCGACACTAGATCAACATGTTCCATAGATACCAAAAATATTTGCACTGTCAACCTCTAATGGCACATGAAGACCATCCTAGCTAAAGCCATCACTACTAGGGATGCTTCTCAAATGAAGATGGTTAGGAGAATCAAATACATTCAGCTTCATAACCAACTAGTGGAAAATAAACTCAACATCATGGCTGCTAAACAAGGAATCATCTTCATTATTGATGGAGAGGAAACCACCCAGGTTCCTTGGGAGGCTCCTCCATCTTTTGTTTAATTTTCTATCATGTTATCTCCCTTTTTTAGTATATATGGCTATATATTTAAGAGCACCAATACTCAGACTTCTTTTGATATATCTCGAGAAACAAGCTCAATGAAGCATATGTTCTACTACCAGACTAGTTTCCCTCGTGGCAGCCTAGTAGTAGAACATCTATAATTATATTTTTTTCCTTCTTTTATATATATATATATATATACATATATATATATATATATATTACAAATTAATAACTATATGATATAATATTATTATTATATAATATACAAATAACAATACATTATTAATATATAATTGAAACACACAGTATTATTGATATATAATAATAATGGAAATATAATAAATAAATGATAATAGATATCATACAATAAATAACAAAGGTACTAATAGTTTAAAATATTCAATATTGGGTATTTCAAAGATATTGAACATATCTCGAGAAGATCTCACCAAGATCTTAACTAAGTTGAGGTGTATATATGGTTAAATATTTTCAAATATAAACATAACAAAATCATCATTGACTTTTATATGTCTAACTCAATTATTATGGTTGACTGAACAATTCTTTGAAATTTTATTGGTTATTGAATTTCCAACTCAACAAGCATGGTTTTTCTTATAAGACCCATTTTTGGAGCAAATTTCCTCTAATGACCAAAAATGGTGCACTTGGGAGTGTGGTATGCATAGCCCACCAAATTTCACATTATATGATCAATGATAAGAAATAATGTGGTTAGAACAAGGAGACACCAACAATATCAAATAATATCATACACTTAGACAACATACATAATCAAATGTCATGTCATGAAGACAATGGTATAATCATTCAAATTAATCAAAATGCAAGGCATTTATAGAATACAATATGCATTATATCATGCTCTTCTACTCTAGCAGTAGATGACTTCCCCCCAACCCTAATACAACAAAACATATGATTGGATACTTGATCCTAATGTCAAACATCTTATTTTCCCTTCCTCCATATGACTTCCCATCTTCCTTTAGCACCTTGTCATGTTTTCATGCAAACCTATTGTGATTATGTTAACATTGTATTTCATAGCACCTTATGATGCCAATTGTACACTTCCTAGAAGTATGCCTAAATTATGAGTTGCATTATCATTATCCCATGCTCTTCTATCACCTGCTCATATCTAACTTTTTCATAGATGATAATAGGCTTACCATCAAAGGTAGATCCTTGGATTTCCACATATACATATTTCACTAAATTTATCCCTACATGAATACAGCATAGCATAAGGGAAGATACCATCCTAAAAAGGCATCCCTAAGTGTTTGACTATCTACCAAGGGATCACCCTCCTCCAAATCATCCCGTACTCAAAGTTATGGTCACTGAAAATAGCTTCTGAAGTTTTGAAAAAGTGTTTAAACATCCCAAGGTCGCATCCACTAAGTTATCTATCTATCTATATATATAACATCAATTCATAAACAAAATTATTGTTAAGAACTTAGACTTTATATTCTTGAATTTTGTCATCCTCGAAATCCTACCCTACATCCTAGTTTCATCTAGTAGATAACCAAGAGAACTTTTACCTCTTTCTAATAGATTTGTGTAGGTATATTAGGTTTGAAAAGACAATATCAATTGATACCAATGCAAATATCTCAATGAATAGGGCATGAACCATAGTTATAAACTTTTCTCCAAATCCTAACCAAATCAACATGTTGAGGACAAATACCCAATCAACCATATCACAGGCTTTGGAAAATTCAATATTGAGCACCAAGGGATCTTGATTGATCTCCTTGAAAAAATCTCAAATGGTGATTATAGTATCTTATATGATCCCCCCTATGTTTAAATGTAGAAATTTATGCACTCTTTGACTTTAAATGCAAAAAAAAAAATTCACCTCATTGTCTAGAGGTTTCCTATATCTTAACCACATGCATTTTCAGCCTTAGGGTTGTGTTGATAAAGCAACAACTTCTTCATACCTTTTGTATCTATCACATGAAAAAAGTAAAAAGGATTGGGGACCCTCTTTTTTGGGATTTTGAGCATCATTTGTTTTTCACACGAAAAAAACAGTTTCATTGTTATTCTATTAGAATCAAATGAAACTTTCTATTACATAAGGATCAAGAAAGTAATGATCAAAAATAGATTTGTAGTCTCTCCTTCCTATCCTATTTTTAACAACTAGTAAAATCTACAAAATACATATAGTGGCGTTTACAAAAATATCAAAATTGGCACATCTATAATGTTCCAAACTAGAAAATGTAAATTTTATTTGCATAGACAGCAGATCCAGCAACAAGTTATCCATAATAGAGCCAACCAATATTTCCTTGAAGGGCCTTCTTGGAGATGTTTTCTGCTACATTGTTGAACTGCCTATGTACATGCATAAATTTGATAGATTCAAATTTGTCCTTTAGACTTATTATCTTGTCCTTCCAGGAGTTGAGGTATATCAGGTTCAGACTGGATTTGGAATTTATCCAATCAATAGTGACCTTTGAATCGCCAACAACCATCATCTTTTTTATGGAAAAATTAGAAGAGAGTAATAATAAACCCCATAAGCCCGAGAGTTCGGCTTTCATATTGTTTCCATTGCCACCTACAAAGTGAGATTTGACTATGTGATATGTAGTGATTTTTAAGTAGATTCCAATGCCGCATACATTATCATCAACCGCTCCATCAAAAAAACCAATAGGAGTATCATAAAAAAAGATTAGATTTAAAATATATTCCATTATGTCTTCCTCTTCTTTTACTGAGTAATCTTTGAATGATAGGATAATTTTGGTGAAAATCATAGGATCCAGTCTATTCCAGTTTTCAAATAAAATTTTGTTTCTGAATTTACAAATGCCCCAAATGACCAAGAATGGAATATATCTCAATTTTGGGAATTGTAAAAACCAAAGCTTCAAGTTTTCCTCTATGGAAGAACAATTCCATTCACCTTCAATCTTCAAAAAATTTATAACTCCAAACCAATTTTTTTGTGTTTTGGAACAGTCCAAAAAAAGATGGGTTGTAGTTTCTTCATTCCTTAAACAGAGTCTACAGACAGAGGGACCTATACCTCCTCTTTTTTTATAATTCGCCCCAGAGAGAATGTAGTCCTTTAAACACAACCACATAAAGCAAATCATCTTAACCAGAATGTTCACTTTCCAAATAGATTTGTACCACCATCTACTTTCTTCCATATGGATTGAGTATAATATGGAATGATAAGCTAAGTTTGCAGTGACCTCGCCTGTCGATCTGTTCCATGTCCAAACGATCTTATCATTTTTATTTTTTAGATGGATACCACTTCTCTTTAATATTGTTACAAAGTTTTTCCATTCAATTTTCAGTCCATCTAATAATCCAAGCTGATTAGACTCTAACCAAATTTGATTTGATTCATAAACATCAGGTACAGCTACTTGTGCTATAGTAAAAATGCTTGAGCTATTTAAGAACTGGATTAGTGGAACTGTCAGTTTAAAAGATGAGTTGCAGCCAATAAAAGGATCATTTCCTAATACAAATCGATTACCTGAACCAATCTCCCAAGCAAGCCACCTTTTGATGATCGGGAAAGAGCACATAAAATGTTTCCATATGATAGAAGTTCCCTGGGAATTGTGATCTTCTCTTTGTAGCCAGGAAATAATCTCAACTCCTTTTAAATATTTTTTGTTTAGAACTGTATTCCACAGACATGTTCCAAATAAACCTCTCCAACAGGATTTTGAAGCCAATGATTGTGAAAACCAAGAGATATTCTTTAAGCCCCACCCTCCATAATCTTTTGGTCTGGTAATATTTTTCCATTTTTTAAGGTGATATCCTGAGCCTTTTTTCCCACCTTTCCAGATGAAGTTTGTAATAAGGAGTTGTATACGGTGGAGAATGGAGGAGGGAAGTTTAACAAGACTAAGACAATAAGCATGGATACTCTAAAGAACAGAATTGGCTAAAGTGATTCTACCTCCTAAAGAAATCCAACGAAAGGTCCAATTTCCAATCCTTTTTTCAATCATTTTTAGTAGCCAAAGCCAATCATTCACCCTATAATTATTGGGTTTAAGGAAAAAACCCAAATATTTCATACCTTGATCAAGGATCTCAATCTAAATATTAAAGGATGAAGTCAAACTGTGTTCCAGGCTCTGATCTATGTTTTGAACAAGAAAACATGACTTTTGATAGTTTACAACCATTCCAGAGGCAGAATAGAAATTTGTGAGGACAATTTTAAAAGTCAACCAATCATCAAGCTTGTCGGCTCCAAGAATGAGTACATCATCAACAAAGAAGAGATGTGAGATAAAAGTGCTAACAACAACCTTTAGGCCTTGAAAATATCATGTGTTCACGGCTTGAATCATCAGTTTACTTAAGCATTCAACAACCATAAGGAATAATAAAGGAGACAGAGGGCACCCTTGTCGCAATACCCGATGAATTTTGAAGAAATCAGTTGGGACACCATTAACTAGAACAACCGTGTTGACCGAGGTGATACAACCCATAATCCATTGAGAAACTCTCCAATTCAAACCAATATGATCTAGAAGCAATCTAGGGAATTTCCAACTCACTTTATCATAGGCCTTCTTTAAATCAAGCTTTAGAATAACTGTGCTTTGTTTCCTCGTCTTTGCAGAGTGTAAGCATTCTTGAGTGATTCCAACAACATCAAAGATCAATATGTCCTTGATATAACCGAACTGTTCACCAAAAATGCAGGATGCTAATTTATCTTTGATCTAAGAGGGTGTGATTTTAGAAATAACTTTATAGACAAAATTGCAAAATGTAATAGGTCTAAAATCATTGAAAGTAATGAGCTTACTAATTTTTGGGATGAGAGCGTAAAAGGTTGCATTTAGAGCCCCTGGAATTTGATCTGTGCATCTAGATTCCTCCACGACATTGAGTAAATCCTCTCCCATAATGTCGAAGAAGGTTTGAAAAAGTTCTTGTGTCCAGCCATCTGGACCAGGACTTTTCTCTTTTGGCATTTTACTGATAGTTTCTTGTAATTCTTCAATCGAAACAGCCTTGCCAATCTCCTCGTTATCATCATCATTAAAGAAGCGGAGGGCATTCTTAAGAACTTCTACTTGAAGGTCAATGTCTTCATAATATATAGCGCAATATTGTGCTTTAAAGTGATTAAAAGTCACCTCTTTTAACTCATATTCAGTAGATTTATGATTCCCGTCCTCATCTGAAATGTCCCAAATTGTATTATGACTTCTTCTCTGAGAGGCAAATTTGTCAAAAAATTTAGTATTTTTGTCTCCTTTCTCAATCCAAATATCCCGACTCCTGAGTCTCTAGGAGGATTCTTCAATAAAGAGTATAGAATCCTCCCTATGTTTGAGTGATTTCAGTAAGTCCAAATCTTCTTGCTAGAAAATATGAGAAGGGCACCTTTTAAAGATTTCTGACAACTTTTGTTCTATGGAATTTAATTATGCATTAAGTTTTTTTTTTTTTTGTGATCTACCATTGTATAACAAATCCCTTCAAATGCCTAAGCTTGGCGCATAGAAGTAGGATCGAAGAATTGTCTGTCCGTATTTTCATCTAATCCCAGATGGACCGAACCAAAGAAAGGAAGCCCAGATTTGTAATCCACGAGCTATTAAATTTGAATGGAGGGGCAGAAGAACGGGAAGCCACTTTGAATTGCAAATAGACCGGATTGTGATCGGAGATAGTATAATTTATTACCCAAGAATGAAAATTGCAGTGATTATCAAGAATCTTTGTATCTAAAAGGAAACGGTCCAATCTTTTAGAAATACCTGCAGGTCCTGCTCTACCATTCCTCCAGGTTGGAGACAGGACGGATGGTTGAATGTCCACTAACCCCGAGCTGTGAAGGATATTAGAGAAGAAATCATCTAGAGGGTCAATACGAGCTATGTTTCCCCACACTTCTCTGGCTGATAAGGTGAAGTTAAGGTCACCACCAATAATAATATTATCCTCACACAACAACCTAGAATATGAAATGTGTTTCCAGAAAGTTTCTTTGTCTTTGTATGGTGCATAAAAATTAAGTAGTTGTATTGTTTCCTTTAAGTGCTTTAGTCTCCCTTCCAAGAAAATACCTGCAATTGTGCCAAAAGCACAAAACTCAACATAAGATGGGTTCCAACCAGTAAGGAGACCTCTAGAGCACCCTTGTGAATCTAAAGCAACAACATTCTAGTGTGGTAGATAGCGTAGAAAGAGGGATTTTTCCTTTTCACCCTCCACTAGCGTTTCTTGAAGAAAAACAATGTTAGGTTTGATCTGTTGGAGCAACAGTTTGAGGGAGAATATTTTTAGTGGGACCCCCAAATCCACAGAGAATTAGTGAACAAATAATTATTGGGAAACGTCGTGAAGCAGTTGGCTTGCTCTAAGGACCGAAGAGGTGGGACTGTTGTGATCAGGAGATGAGGAAACAATCGAGGGAAGGTGAAAGGTAGAGGGAGATTATATGTTAACAAAGCTTGAAACACCACCATCTATAGATCTAGGAGGATTTTTAGGGGACGAAGACAATATTTTTTCCAAACCGTCACATTAGAATGATCAGTAGGAAGATGCGTAGATAGATTGTTAACAGGGAGGGGGATGGGAGATAAGGGTGTGATCGAAAGAGTCAAAGGGATCCTTGTATTGGTAGATGGGGAAGGGTTAACCGAAAGGTTTGTAGGGGAAATTTTTTTAGGAGGAGAATCATTAACAAGTATAGCAGAAGGAGTTATGGATAAATCAGAAACATTGGAGGGGATAAAGTCATGGAAACTGTCTTTAGTTTGGGGTAACAGAGACTGTGAGCAATCCAAAGGGAAGGGGTCTCTGAGAGATCAAGAGAAAAGTGTGGTGAGTCGTGGCTATTAAGGTCAACAGTGATGATACCAGAATAAAGACCCGAATCATCTATTCTTTTCAAGAGGAGATCCACGAAACCTCCAAAAATATCTAAAACCCAATTTTCATTATTTAAAAAAAAAAAAAAAAATCGTCTGCAGGGATTTTTTGAAAGAAATCTAGAAAAAAAACATGCATCTTACTAAGGAACAATTCACGATCTAAAAGCTTCAGAAGAAGTGTACCACCCTGATCCACAGTTTTCAAAGGAGTCGCATACCAATCCAAAGAACATGAGGCCTTGAGATGTCCTGTCTGCCAACAAAGGTGACAGCAAAAGGGATCCCTCCAAAAATCTACATGTTGGCAGAAGGAGTAATCCCCAAAATTTACTTCGATGGAATCTGGGAGACCATTGTCCAGGTCCAACTCGACCAACCACACAACACGCTTGTTGACCCAATGAAGAGAATTCTCATCGAAATAAATAAACTTCCCAATAGAATTAGCAATCACTTCAATGATTTGTTTAGACCATAGTTCGACCGGAAAATCCAGTAACAACATCCACAAGAACCTTTTACTGAATGATTCAATTAGTGGGCTGAAACCGGGAACCCAGTGCTTGAGCATGAGAACTCCCCTATTAATAATCCACGGTGAGTTCAAAATTTTCAAAATATCTTCTTCAACAAGAAAATGGAAAATAAACCAGTGGTTGGAGAGTAGGATGAACCTTAGACAGTAGCCAAGCACAGGTTTCCAAAAATCTTAGATCCAATCCGATAACGGTGCTTTGTGTAACCTAGTGTAAAAAAACTTACCGACGAGTGTCTTCTTTGATAAACTAGAGACCCTATCCATAGCGATATCCTTGCCAAAGATATAGCTAGAAGAGGGTTTCCTGACCTTCCAATATTTTAGCTTGCGGTTTGAGCGAGCTTTAGAACTAGTGGCTCTATTGTGACCGACACCAATAGGGACATTCGAAAAGAAGCTAAGGGGACGGTCTATAGTTACAGGGGCAAGGGAAGGAGAAACAGTGGGAGTAGAGGGAACAAATTGTGAAAGAGTACTAGAATAGGAACGTAAGTGTGGAGGTTCCCGAAACCTCTTGTCAACCACGTGATCTAGGACAGATGTCTTTCCTACACACTGATTAGTCTTTTCATTATGCAGACTAGAATTCAGATGTAGGGGGTTCTGAGGAGGAGGTGACGACAGGATGCGATCTAGAAAAGAGTGATGCATACAGTCATACAAGAGCTTGTATGTGTCATCCACCAGAAAGAGGTTTTCATTTTCCCAAAGATCTTCATCGTCAGCCCATGTCAGGTCTATATCATTAGTCATAATAGGCCAGAAAGGGAATACAATAGGCTAAGGGGAAAGGTGTGACAAGGGTAGAAAGTGAAGTTATGTCTGCAAGAAAAATCGCGAGCCAGGGTTTGAAGGAGGAGCCTCATCTGTAGGAAAACATCAGGTGTATGGTTGGATAGGAAAAAACCAATCCGAACAGGACAGAAGGAGCATCATGGCCGCGGCTACCCTGACACCAAGCTGCAGAAAACCCTCACTATGGGAACCCTAATCCGTAACCCCTTTGCCATTTTTCAGTTTTTTTCGTGCTTTTGAGCATCAAAAGGTTTGGTTTTCAACAAATCTCAATGACTTAAAAAAATTTCAAGTTGAATAATCTCGAAATATGATAAATATTCTTGAAATACTAAATATAGAGTATTTTATATTATCACTATTTCTAATTTTTTAGAAAATAAATATCACATTAAGTCAAATGATAATGAAATCACTTTGAGATAAATAAACATTTTATATTATTAATTATTAAAAAAAAGACGATAATATATAAATATATAAAACAATGAATTAGATATTTTAACAAGTTTTGCTATATCTAATATGATACTGTATTATATCTAATATGATACTATATTATATAATATATAATATAACTCATTAATTGTAACTAATTAACTATATTATATTGTATAACTCGTTAATTGTAACTAATATTTTATAGTTTAATTCATTAGTTACAATTAACAAGTTATTTAATTATAATAAATAATATAGTATATTATATATTATAACTCATTAAGTTCCAACTAAAGAGTTATAATATATAATATACTATAATATAGCTAGTTAGTTGTAACTAACTTCTTATATTATATTATATAATATATAATAACTAACAACTAACTAGTGGGCCTAATGGTTAAGAACATCTGTTTCCCCCTAAGAGGTCACAAGTTCAAATAAAGAGGTGGCTAGGGTATGTATACCTCGATAGACTTTAGATTGTCCGCCTATACCCAGATTAGATCTCAATTTCTATATATTTTTCACACTACCAACCTTCTCTTAATGCTTTTTGAGCACAGATAATCACAATTGTGAATTATTATAAATAATATAAATCTACATATTTGTATTATTATTTTTTACTCTCACCTCTTAACTCTACATTAACCCAACTTACTTGGAAACTATCATTAATGAGACAATATAGATTAACCTTCACTAGATAACACCTCTAACTTAGTGTGACATTGCATATGCTTAGTGTGATGTAGTACAGTGTTGTAAATCTCAACGATATATCGAATTTATCGGATGTATCGCTGAGTTAAACCCTGTCTGATATATCATATTTAAAGTATCGTGATATTTCCCATACTTTGAAAGTATCGCGATACAATCATTATATCACGATACTTTCTGAATATATTGCAAGTCGACCCAAAATATTGCCCTCCTGTTGGAATTCATGAAAAAGTGCATCAGATATGGGTTTTAAGGTTGTAGATGGGGTTTTTCTACTTCATTGTTTGATTGCAAGAGTGTGAGAGATTTAAAGAGGTGTGAGAGAACATTGTGCATCTATCCAAGAAGGAGAAATCCAAGGATCTTGTTTCCATTATCAAAGAGATTGTGGAGTAGGGATTCAAACCATCAAGATTTCCAGATATGTATAAAACATTTTTCTTTCATTTGTTTTCTTTTCAAGACTTAGGCTAGGGTTTGCAATGTGCCTCTTCTTGTTGTTTTTTAATAGAATTTATTCAATCACTCCACATTAATCTAACTCTCATTATTTAAGCTTTGCATTATCATGTGTTTATTTTTATTTTTTTTTGTTCCATAGGTTTAATATTTCACCTAACAAAATGTTGAATCCATTGGATCTAATGTGGGTGTATGGTGAACTAGTAGAACTTCCCAATAGAAAAATGTTGACATGCAATCTTTGCGGAATTTTTTTTTATGGAGGAACTAGCCTCTTAAAATACCATGTTGCCAAAATCAGTGGATTTGATGTGGATGCTCGTGACAAAACTAACCCGAAAATTTTGATCATTTGATGTGATTTTGTATCATCCTATCAGGAACATGTTTCAGAATTTTCAGTTTAGTAACGATATGTGACCACTTGACATCTTATGCATCTTATTTACTATTTGTATTTTCATATTTATGTAGCAATGTGTCTATTTGATGTTGTTGTTGCTTTAGATGTTTAAAATTTTGAAAAAAATGAGTGTTTTTGTTTTTGTTTTAGGTATTGCGACATTTTCCGAGATATTTCGATATTTTTTTACGATTTCACCGAGAAGTTCCATTTTAGACCCTCATCGATACTTTCCCTAAGACGAGATTTACAACATTTATATGGTATATATGTTTTTATTATTTTAATATTTTCCCTAGGAAACCCATTTTAGACCCAAATTTACTCATTGCTAATGACTTTTTGAATTTTTCAAATTATAATTCATTATGTTAATCTAGCTTGCTAGAGTTTGGCCTTAGGGAGTTTTAATTTCATTTATGTATCTAAAAGGTAGGCTCACTAAGTTTGAACATGGTGAGCATTGCTTCACTATATGTCGTGCCGATAAGAATGTAGCCTAATTTTGGAAACTCCTTTCACATCATTTGAATTTCAACAGTTAAAATTGTCATATGTTGCAAACTAGAGATCCCCATATTAGGCTTTCTCACTGACATTTTCAATTTGTTCCTATCACGAGGTCTTCACCTTGTTAACCAATATATTACCACATTCATTCATAAAGGGGTTCTAAAATTGTGAAAAATAAAGTCAATATATTGAAGGTATTGGGGGGATGTGAGATATGAGGGGATTTATAAGTATTGGGGTAAAAATTGGTATCTAGTAAAAACATGGGTATTTATATTGGAAAGATGTATTGGGAAGGGGGTCCAACAAAAGGATTTTGGGAGGTATTTATTAATATCTAGTGAAATTAGGGGTATTTTTTAACACCTCGCGAATGCATGTGCTATGTTACATGTTCAAAGAGTGAAAATCCCATGGCCTACATGATGCCTACTCTTCCTGAAGTCCTTGTATCTTCCCAAAGTCCTTGTATTAAGTCTCCATACATAACTAAAGTTTCAATTTAATGTTTGTCTTCCCAACTTAATGTCACAAAAATCAAAATTTCCTAGCGCTTCTTTGGTGAATGCTTGGACACTAAGGTCTTTGGGAACATAATACAATATGGATGTAAATCATCTTACTTCTCTTGATTTCATGCTATGTGACTTTACTTCTCCCAACTTTGTATTAATGTAATTCACATACCCACTTTAATATTGATATTTCTCCTAGTTTCATGCTAAGTAAGATTACAAATCCTAACTTTGTATTATTGTAGCACACATACTGACTTTAACATGCAGAGATAGAGATATAAAAGTATTATGTCTTAAAATAATTCCAAGATGCATAAATGTTAGGTGTAGGATAGGAAGTATCTGCAACCACCTTATTTTTTGCAAAGAAAAGAGGGTAAAAGAAAACAAAAAATTTGGGTGCCCATTATAGTTCCATGGTATCAAAGTGTTAAGGAATACTTCCTCCATGCCCCAAGAGTTTGATGGCTCTAAATTGACTTAGAACCTTAATTTTTTAGAAAAACCATTGGATTGAGTCAAACTTGCACATTTTGTTTTCTCAAAATCTAGTGAGAATGAAATTTTCAAAATTGTTTTAGATAATCTTTATCCTATGTGCAAATCTTAACCTTATTCAACTTATTATTAGTGGAAATATTTAAAAAGGTGATTAGTCTAAACACGCTATGAAATGAATTTTTCCTAGATGCTTAGAACAATAGGAGGGGAAATCAGTTTTTGGCTTGAAATCTAGTAAGAATCATTTTGAATTGATTAAATCGTAAATATTAGATGTTAACATTACATAATCCAATAGTGGCATGGATATTTGAAGGTAATGAACTCATTTTTACATTAAAAACAATTATTTAATCAATAAAAAAATTGTCAAGAAGATTGTTGAATCTGTTAAGTCTTGTACATCCAAATTCACTGCTGCAACATTACTTCGACCAACTTGGCATGCTCTCGTACATAAACCTAATCATGTCTTTTTATATTTAGGTATCCATTCCAACTATCAATGTGCCCAAGTCATGATAAATGCATGTTCTTACACCCAAAATTATCTTTTCATGATGCAATTCAATATGTATGTACAAAACCAATTGGACCAAGGTAAAAGTACCCCAACTTGCCTCCAACCATCAAGTCATCTTTCGCGACTCAACATCCAAAAGAGTGTGGAAAATGGCCATCACAACCACTACCCTCCCAAGTGCTACAACAATCCATCCAAAGTGTCTTAAGTTGAATGAGCCAGTTGAAATACTTTGATACCTCTTATCAAAGAAAGGCATGTCATCACCAATACTTCAATCGCCTTCAACCAATGATCCTTCTAATCTCTAGGTCATCTGGAAATCATCCACAAGATGGCCAAGGAGCGCTCTACCACATCCTTAGTCCCACATACAAAGGCGGGAGAAAAACCTCCAAGTCAACTTGGTCTGTATTCCTAGCTACACCATACAAGTCAACTATCAACGTTTTGTTGGTCGACTCCTTCGTTGTCTCCATCTGTCACATAGAACAAAATTTCCTTGGCTCACCAAGAAAGCTTTCATTACTTTGGCATTGTCATCATGGCCACCCAAGTAGGGACTTCACTTAGTCTTCAAGGCTATCAAGTTGTCTCCCATAACTCAACAATTTTTCTAAGGCACCCATTCATTAGTTCCTACATCCTTGACACCAAATTTTTCAACCGATCACCACTATGGAGGAGAGGATGGCCTACTACCATCACAATTTTCCAACGGAACCACTCCTCCATAGTATTACTCTTTACACCGAACTTCACACCTTCAAGTTCCCTTAGGCTCCACTAATTTCTCCATGCTAGAGAATCACCCAAGGCTTCAATCAATGAAAGGATGGTGGTAGGACATTGACAAGGCCACCTCCAATGATTGCAATGCAACTATGCCCAGTGTACAACAAGGGACTCATCCAAGTAACCTGATGTTCCAAATTTCTATGCAAAATCATGCCCAAACCTATTGTCAAGGTCTTCAGAATATCCAACATCCCATTTGAATTATGAAACACTTGGGCTACTCTCAAGTCTGTTGGCGTATCCATCAAAGTGGGTTGCACTTGGACTTCCTCCAAGTCACCAAACTTGACCTTTCAAGAACAAATCCATGTAAAATTCTAATAGTACAATAAACAAGGAACATGCATACCTCTAAAGGAAGGAAAGCTTGATTGCACCAATTGTTCTTCTTCCACCACATCCAAGTCACACCAAGGCATGGTGAAAGAAGTTGTCCCAAGTCTCGAGTACTCATTTTTGTCTTCCTACCTTAAGCCTACAACTCACCTGAACCAACAAGAAATTTTTGTGTGGACCTATCTTGGTTTCCTTTTGCACCAAATAATGAGTCTACAATTTTAGTCTTCAACCTTCAATCCGATCCACAGTCCCTTGCCAAACTTGTCTCGAATTCTTCCACTTTGCAAGTTTTTCCAAGTATGATGATAATGATCGAATGGATTTGAAGTCAATTGTCATAAAGGTGAATCACATCAAACTTCACAAGATAGTTCTATAATTGACTATCAAAATACTCTAATACCACCTATCATGAATGTGGAAATGGTGATGAGAACCAATCTATCTCCAAAACAACTTTGATACCACCTGTCATGGACAGGTAGTTCGCATGGAATTTTTTCTATAACTTGGTTCACCTAAGTCATTCCAACACCTGCAATCATGTGGAACTACCTTGACTGCAGTGGCTTGACCAACCAGCTATTCCTACTACAACCTTGTACAAGCCAACCCAATAAACTTCCATGGGCTTGTCTCCTACAAGTCTTGTTTAAGAATTGAGTGTTACTAATGTGCATACGCATGCCAAATGGGTTGAAGTGCAGATGCAGTAGTAAGTACATATCTTGAATCAAAATTCAGTACATATATTCATTGGGGCCCCCTTCTCTTATAGTTCTGCAATTTTATTTGGACAACCACTTAGGTTTTCACAACATCTGGGAATATCCCACCATTTGTGAGCATTTTTCAACAAATATGACCCCAACTTTGTCTATGGAATAGAGGAATTAGTGAAGATTGACTATTCACTCATTAAATTTGGCTTTTGTTTGCCCGGATCTGAATTAATTTTCCTATCTTAGCCTAGGAAATTTAATTTTTTTCATAACCTAAAGATTTTGGACATTTTTTAGGTCTAGCAATTACCAAGCCTAATTTTTTTTCTAGAGATAATATCTTGTGAACGGGAAGGTCTTTCTGAGCAGTATTTTTCTGGGGGGTTTGATTTTTTGATGCTTAGTTATCTAGCCACCTCCCTCTCCTCTACACAACCTGTATGGATTGGATTTTACTATATGATCGCCTCCTTTTCTCCCAGTCGCGTGTGTATAGACACGTTTTTCTCAGACCTAGTTGATTCCCACCATTTTGACATCGTACGACCACATTTTTCTTCAAATCAGAGTTGTATGGCCAAGTTTTATCTCATATCTACAACGATTTCTTTGTTTGAGGGGTCTCTCTCTCTCTCTCTCTCTCTCTCTCTCTCTCTCTCTCTCTCTCTCTCTATATATATATATATATATATATATATATATATGCAGAACATGCCTTGGCTAAATCAGATTTTTTTTGGTGTCCTTTGTTGTTGGTTCCTTTTTAAATTTCTCAACAAAGGAAACGATGGTTTCGTTGTAGTTTTACGGTCGATTTCTTCTCAGAATTGAAATGTACATATTCATGTTTATATATATATATATATATATATATATATATATATATATACAGAACATGCCTTGGCTAAATCAGATTTTTTTTGGTGTCCTTTGTTGTTGGTTCCTTTTTAAATTTCTCAACAAAGGAAACGATGGTTTCGTTGTAGTTTTACGATCGATTTATTCTCAGAATTGAAATGTACATATTCATGTTTAAAAATATAGTTGCATATCTAGTTTTGTTGGGATATTCTTGCAAACGTGGGGTCTTTTTCTCTTGTTGGCAAATTCAGTGAACAGACAATGAATGCTTGTCATTAATGGCAACAGTGAAGATGACAAGCAAACAGAAGACAAGTTCAGAGAGGTGAATGATCGAAAGCAATGATTGATTGAATGCAGCGAGAGTCGTTAGATTTGGTGCAGGGTTTCCGACAGCCGTCGAATCTGCGGAAGTTGCATGGAGGATAAGTCCTCGTGAACAAGAGGAGAGAAGTCCCGACAGGCATCGGGATATTGGCCATCGGGAAATCGGAGTTCTCGAGGTCGTGTGCATTGGGACAGCAAAAGTCTCGAAATCCCGACATAATCGGGACCGTCCATTTGGAAGGACGCGTGGCAGCAATCGGGCGCCACCGGAAGAAGCTCGACAGGAGGCTTCATCGGAGAATCGTGGATCGAGACTTTGAAATGTCCAATTCACTTGACAACAAGAACCCCGAAATCGCGATATGTGATTTCGCGATCTAATCGCAGCCGTTAAAGCAAGAATGAGATCTGGACTGTTGATTTTCTTCATCGGAGAATCGGGGATTGGGACTTTGAAATGTCCAATCCACTTGACATCAAGAACCCCGAAATCGCGAAATGCGATTTCGCGATTTAATCACAGTCATTGAATCCAGAATGAATCTGGACCGTAGATCCTAGCCCTTGTCGGAGTTTCGGGGATCGGGACTTTGAAATGTCAAGAACACAATTACTACAGAAACCCCGAAATCGCGATGAAAGAAATCTCGACTGATCCTGAACCGTCAGATCAACATGTGATCTAGACCGTCGATCCAACTCACGACAGTAGACCACGTCAGCTAGGGATACGTGGGATAACCAGGTATTGACAGGTGTCAGGCAGATTCAACACTTCAGGCACATGTAAGTCATGAATCAGAGTGACACGTGGCAGTATTTAACACGTGTCAAACCACGTGTGACGTCGGCAGAGCATCGGGGATCGAAACTTTGAAATGACACAGTCACTTGACATAAGGAATGTCGATTTCGCGATGAGCGATTTCGCGATTTAATCGCAGTCGCTGAATAAAGATCGCATTTGGATTGTTGATTCAAGTCTGTATCGGAGTTTTGCGGATCGCGAATTCGAGAGGCAAAGAACTCATTGCATCAAGAATGTCGATTTCGCGATATGTGAAATCGCGAAATGATCTGAGCCGTAGGATCAAGTATTGATCAGGACCATAGATGTAATCCCAACGAGAGGTATGGTGGCGGTCACGTGATAGCAGGTCACATGGACCATTGTGTAGCCAGAAGGGGCTAAAGCTCGGGAAAGGAGCACATCAGGGATTGGAGAATCGGGGCTTCCAAGTACATGTGCATCTCAACACTGAAAGTGTCGAAACTCGATTTAAAAGGCAAGAATAATATAGATTATCCTACGGTGCGGATAAAGCTTGAATTGATCAGAGGGTTATTGTTATTCCACACACACTTAACACTTTCAGTTACAAATCCGTTAGTAAAACTCATGATTGCAAATTAGTTGTCGATCAGTTGGCATTTCGGTTGGCTGGACAGTTGTCGTCATTTTCCCCAAGGAGTTGGGAAGTTGAAACGTTGTGCCCGTGTGTATAAAAGAAGATGAAACAGACTGTGTCAAGTTGGTTGTTCTGGTGAGGAAAGGAGTGATACAGTAAGGAAGAATACAGAAGAGGATGCATGGTAGGAAAGGAAGCAGATGTGCAGAGTGAAATGGAACGCATAATAGAATAGCAGAGCAAGAGAAAATGTAGAGCAAAATAGCAGAACAGATCAGACTTACAGAACAGAGAAAGGAAGGTAATAATTGATTTATCTGGGAAATTGTTTGTGTATTTATTATTTTGATATTCAAGGGTGGTTGGGAGGTGCTCGGGAGGACTGTTGTCCTTAGAAGTTCAAGTGGGAGCTTGAACACAGGAAGTTGTAGCTTCCATCTGGTTGCAGCCAGAGAAACTAGGGTGGCAGGGTGGTGCTAGGGAGAACAGGTGTTCTCTGTTATGCAGGTTGGAGCCTGTGTAAC
>JZKD02S0663570.1:52661-70051 GCA_000966675.3 Picea glauca | reverse complement strand
ATATAATATAGTTAATTAGTTACAATTAATGAGTTATACAATATAATATAGTTAATTAGTTACAATTAATGAGTTATATTATATATTATATAATATAGTATCATATTAGATATAATACACAATATCATATTAGATATACCAAAAGTTGTTAAAATATCTTATTCATTGTTTTATATATTATCGTCCTTTTTTTAATAATTAATAATATAAAATGTTTATTTATTTCAAAGTGATTTCATTATCATTTGACTTAATGTGATATTTATTTTCTAAAAAAATAGAAATAGTGATAATATAAAATACTCTATATTTACTATTTCAAGAATATTTATCATATTTCGAGATTATTCAACTTGAAATTTTTTTAAGTCATTGAGATTTGTTGAAAACCAAACCTTTTGATGCTCAAAAGCCCGGAAAAAACTGAAAAATGGTGAAGGGGTTATGGATTAGGGTTCCCATAGTGAGGGGTTTCCGTAGCTTGGTGTCAGGGTAGCCGCGGCCATGATGCTCCTTCTTTCTAGTTCGGACAGGTTTTTTCCTATCCAACCATACACCTAATGTTTTCCTGCAGACGAGGCTCCTCCTTCAAACCCTGACTCACGAGTTTTCCTGTAGACATGGCTTCACTTTCCACCCTTGTCACGCCTTCCCCCTTAGCCTATTGTCTTCCCTTTCTGACCTATTATGACTAACGATATAGACCTGACGTGGGATGACGATGAAGATCTTTGGGAAAATGAAAACCTCTTTCTGGCAGACGACACATACAAGCTCTTGTACGACTGTATGCATCACTCTTTTCCAGATCGCATCCTGTTGTCACCTCCTTCTCAGAACCCCCTACATTTGGCTTCTAGTCTGCATAATGAAAAGACTGATTAACGTGTAGGAAAGACATTTGTCCTAGATCACGTGGTTGACAAGAGGTTTCGGGCACCTCCACACTTACGTTCCTGTTCTAGTACTCTTTCACAATTTGTTCCCTCTACTCCCACTGTTTCTCCTTCCCCTGCGCTTGTAACTACAAACCACCCCCTTAGCTTCTTTTCGAATGTCCCTATTGGTGTCGGTCACAATAGAGCCACTAGTTCTAAAGCTCGCTCAAACCGTAAGCTAAAATGTTGGAAGGTCAGACAACCCTCTTCTAGCTGTATCTTTGGCAAGGATATCGCTATGGATAGGGTCTCTAGTTTATCAAAGAAGGCACTCATCGATAAGTTTTTTTACACTAGGTTACAAAAAGCACAGTTATTGGATTGGATCTAAGATTTCTAGAAACCTTTTCTTGGCTACTGTCTGAGGTTCAACGTACTCTCCAACCACTGGTTTATTTTCCATTTTCTTGTCGAAGAAGATATTTTGAAAATTTTGAACTCCCCATGGATTATTAATAGGGGATTTCTCATGCTCAAGCACTGGGTTCCCAGTTTCAACCCACTAATTGAATCATTCAGTAAAAGGTTCTTATGGATGTTGTTACTGGATTTTTCGGTCGAACTATGATCTAAACAAATCATTGAAGCGATTGCTAATTCTATTGGGAAGTTTATTTATTTCGACGAGCATTCTCTTCATTGGGTCAACAAGCGTGTTGTGTGGGTTTTGGTCGATTTGGACTTGGACAATGGTCTCCCAGATTCCATCGAAGTAAATTTTGGGGATTACTCTTTCTACCAACCTGTAGATTTCTGGAGGGAGCCCTTTTATTGTCATCTTTGTTGGCAGATGGGACATCTCAAGGCCCCATGTTCTTTGGATCAGTATGCGACTCCTTTGACAATTGTGGATCAGGGTGGTACACTTCTTCCCAAGCTTTCGAATCGTGAATCGTTCCTTGGTAAGATGCGCTTTTTTTTTCTAGATTTCTTTCAAAAAATCTCTGCAGATGAAATTATCATTTTTTTAAATAATGAAAATTGGGTTTTAGATATTTTTGGAGGTTTCGGGGATCTCCTCTTGAAAAGAATTGATGATTCAGGTCTTCATTCTGGTATCATCACTATCGACCTTAATAGCCATGACTCGCCACACTTTTCTCTTGATCTCTCAGAGACCCCTTCCCCTTTGGACTACTCACAGTCTATGTTACCCCAAACTAAGCACAGTTTCCATGACTTTATCCCCTCCAATGTTTTTGATTTATCCATAACTCCTTCTGCTATACTTGTTAATGATTCTTCTCCTAAATTTTTTTCCCCTACAAACATTTTTGTTAACCCTTTCCCGTCTACTAATACAAGGATCCCTTTGACCCTTTCGATCAAACCCTTATCTCTCATCCCCCTCCCTGTTACTAATCTATCTATGCCTCTTCATACTGATTGTTCTAATGTGACGGTTTGGAAAAAATATTTTCTTCGTCCCCTAAAAAGCCTCCCAGATCTATAGATGGTGGTGTTTCGAGCTTTGCTAACATATAATCTCCCTCTACCTTTCACCTTCCCTCTATTGTTTCCCCGTCCCCTGATCACAACAGTCCCACCTCTTCGTCCCTTAGAGCAAGCCAACCACTTTACGACATTTCCCAATGATTATTTGTTCACTAAATCTCTGTGGGTTTGGGGGTCCCACTAAAATATTCTCCCTCAAACTGTTGCTCCAATAGATCAAACCTAACATTGTTTTTCTTCAAGAAACACTAGTGGAGGGTGAAAAGGAAAAATCTCTCTTTCTACACTGTATACCACACTAGAATGTTGTTTCTTGCTTTAGATTCACAAGGGTGCTCCAGAGGTCTCCTTACTAGTTGGAACCCATCTTATGCTGATTTTTGTGCTTTTGGCACAATTGTAGGTATTTTCTTGGAAGGGAGACTAAAGCACTCAAAGGAAACAATACAACTAATTAATTTTTATGCACCATACAAAGATAGAGAAACTTTCTGGCAACACATTTCATATTCCAAGTTGTTGTGTGAAGATAATATTATTATTGGTGGAGACCTTAACTTCACCTTATTAGCCAGAGAAGTGTGGGGAAACATGGCTCGTATTGACCCTCTAGACGATTTCTTCTCTAATATCCTTCATAGCTCGAGGTTAGTGGACATTCAACCATTCGTCCTGTCTCCAACCTGGAGGAATGGTAGAGCAGGACCTGTGTGTATTTATAAAATATTGGACCGTTTCCTTTTAGATACAAAGCTTCTTGATAATCACTGCAATTTTCATTCTTGGGTCATAAATTCTACTATCTCCGATCACAATCCGGTTTGTTTGCAATTCAAAGTGGCTTCCCGTTCTTTTGCCCCTCCGTTCAAATTTAATAAATCGTGGATTACAAATCTAGGCTTCCTTTCTTTGGTTCGGTCCACCTAGGATTAGATGAAAATCTTGACAGACAATTCTTCGATCCTTCTTCTATGCGCCAAGCTTAAGTATTTGAAGGGATCCTGGAAAGGATTGGGCCAGTTGCATATATGCTTGCATTACCTGCATCCATGATTGTACATAATGTGTTTCATGTTTCATTGCTTAAGAAATATATACTAGATGCTAATCATGTTATCGATTGGAATGTGATTCAGGTGGAACAAGAAGGTGTCCTGCAAGTGCATCCTGTGCGCATATTGGACAGGAAAAACAAACAGCTCCAGAATCAAGCTATAGGGCTTATAAAGGTCCAGTGGACCTGGTACGGTCTTGAGGATGTGACATAGGAGCATGAAGATGTTATGCGGGTAGAGTACCGACATCTTTTTGAAAATTTTAAAAAGCTTGCAAATGCAGTGTAAAGTTGCACTGAGGACAGTGCAAAAATAAGGGGAGGGGATTGTAATGTCCCCAAGGCTGAGCCCTGTTGTAAATAATGTCTATGAAGTATAAATCTTGCATTATGAATTGTAATTATGTTTTATAGGCTGGTGAGACAAGTTTATATAAACTGGTGAGCTTATGTGTTATTAGGCCCGAGAGCCTAAGTGTTAAGGCCGAGAGCCTGCTTTTGTATATGTAATCATGCAAAACATTAATAAAAAATATAAACACCGTTGCGTGTAGACCGACCACGATGAATGAGTGATGGGGGACTAAGCTTCCACATAATGGGTAAGGGATTGGGGACTGGAAGGTTGGAAAGAGAGGCTAAGTGTTGAGCTTAGGGGCTTAAGTCCTTGGGAATAATATTTTAATATTATTCCAAAAGCCATGTGAAATATATGTTTTGTCCTAAGTTCCTGGAGAGGAACACATGTTGATGGAGTGCATGCAGCTTCATGGGTGACATGTGTCGACCCAGGCACATGCAGTTAAAAAATTGTAGAAGTCAGTTGTGGGGGGGGGTTTCTTTCATTCTTTCATCCTCTGCCTGAGTTCACCGTGATGCCCGTCTGAACCCGTTTTGCCTCTGTGTCTACATTTGCTTATCCGTGCACCGTGAAGGAAATCGTCACAGGAAAATTGTTTTCTCTTGCATTTTTCCATTCTCCACCTGAGTCGCTTTTCCATTCCCCATCCTTCGTGAATTATGTTTAGCTCTGCGATTGACCTCTGCATTGATTCCTTGTCACGCACCCTGAAACTAGTGGCAAACTCGAGGACTGAGCCGTGTCTCCTATGAAGTCCAAGCACCCTGTAAATGTTTGAACCGTGCTGTGTCTTAGTGTGGACTGTTGTCGTTTTTGGATGTCCATACCCAAATTCCTATTGCTGCTGTCACTGTGAGTTAACCGAATTTCTATTGTTGTTGTGGTTATCCTCATTGTGCGAGAAATGAGTTGGAAGGGGCTGAAGAACCAGGTTTTAAGGCCCTTAGTTGAAAAGGTGGTCTATCAGGCCTGTGAGAAGCTATTTCTAGGTGAAGGAATCTGTTGGGAAGTGGTATTCTTCCAGAGAGAGTCCAACACCAGCTACGAAGCTCTAAGACTTCCTGATCCAGCCTGTTGCCAAGACCCAGAGAGGGAGGTGAAGCACTGATGGACAGTGCTTGTGAAGGTGTATACTTCCGGGTGGAACAGGCATGTGGGGAATGAGAGTCCATGAGTAGTGGGCATAAGAAGGCATCCTGGGAAGAATCCTTTTGGTTATTTTGTGCATTTTTCCCTGTAACCTCAGCCTAGACTAGGATTCCTTGCCTTGGGTGGAGCTTAGTCCCAGCTCAGGGGTGACCCACTACTGAACATGATGAGTAGCGTGGTATAAGGATGGGAGGTTCATGGAAGGCCTGTATGTGGTTGGTGGAATTACCATGGTTTCAAAGATAAGTATCAGCTTATGCTTAATATTATGTTTTTCATGCCTGTGATTCTTATATGTATCATGTATTCTGTTGTGCATATGAATTATTGTTAATACCAGGGATTATTTATGTTAGTAGTAATCTTGTGCTTACTCTGAGTTAAATGTGTTTAATATGACTTAAATGCATGTTATTAATTAAGTATGAGAATGATGTTGTCCCGCATAGTAGCGTTTTCCTGGCCAGTGGGATGATGGCCACCAGGGATGTTATAGTATGGTATCATAGCATAGTTTCAATGCTGAGCCTGGATGGGCTGGATAAGTGGTCTTTGGACTGAGGTTTTGAGATGAAATTATGTCTATAGGACTAATTTTAGACCTCAAAATGTTTATGAGTGTCAACAGACTACTTGACCATGTTACAAAGCTCAGGAGGTGTAGCGGTATTATAAAACTGCAGCCGGCGTGGTATATGGCCACAGGGAGAGAAAGAACTCCACACCAGAAGTGTTGGATCAAGTAGATGAAGGTTCAGAAGGAGGGTACCAATTCATTGGACAAAATTCCTTGAGAAGCAGAGTTGGATGGTCAGAATTCTCTGTGGAGAACTCACAAAATCGCAAGGGCCGTAAGATAGCCAAAAGTTACAAGGTGGTTAGTGGATGGAGAAACTCGACACCCTAGGATCCCGAATAAACGTGGGTCATTGATCGTGGTTGGTTTGAACAGTTGGATCTGTTAGCGCTCTATAAATTTACAAGAGGTTGTTAGGAAGAAGAAATCTATGAGAGGTAACTTTATCCAACCGATTTTGAAGTTGGGATCTAGCCCTTCCAACTTCAGAGAGGGATCTCTCTATTTAATTAAGATCTGTTTCAAATTTTTAAATATTAGGCTAGATAAATAGATAAGTCGATCTTGTGTCGTAGTGTTGTTGAGTTGGTTGAGATAGTTTACACATCCATTGGGCTATGGGGTCCGTGTCATAAAGATGAAATCCAAACCAGAAAAAAAAAGAGGAACCTTTCACAGGGCGAGATAATATAATCACTAGATTCTTTAGTAGCATAAATGAGGAATAGCAGAAAAGATGAGAAAGACAATTACAACAAAGAAGCAATTAAGAATTTCTTTATTGTAAAATGAGAAGATAAACACTTAAATCTTTTGAGTCAGAAACAGGGTATACGAGATAAATCCTGCAACTTTCGTTACTTCCAAAGATTAGATTTAGAAAATAGTATGATACCAAAATGAGAATAATATTTAACTTAGAGAGAACAACATCACCAGTGAATACATGCAAGAATCCTGTAAAAGTGCCTCTTTGTATTAATGGAAGATCTCTTAAAAAATATTACAATCTGATAGCTTGCAGGGTGTGAAGATCAACAACCCTCAATACTTCGAAAGGTGAAGTATTTATAACTCAAAATTACAAACAATCCTGTCATTAATGACCAGGACGTGCTAAATCTATTTTTAGCCCAACTAACTTAACAAATTTCATAAATCTAGGAACTGCTTGATGATGTGGTGTAACTACATGCTGATTTCTAGGTGGGCCGTTGATGAAGCCTCTACACGACCTCATCTGACTGGACAAATGATTGGGCTGGGACAACTCATCTGCTACTCGATCAGATCACAGAGTTCCTCCCATCGAAGATGACTGGGTACGTTGACTTTGAGTAGCCTTCGATACACTTCGTCCATTTCTGTTTACTTGGCGAAGGTAGGTTTGGTGACGAAGATGTATCAAATCTCATGTTGAATACTGATGTCCCACTGAAGTGCATCTAGAAATGCCTTGCCAGTGATGCTGCCTTGAATTCCTGTGAACTTTGAACTATCCTTAGCCACATCGGCCAGTCTCTTCTTGTAGTCTGGGAGTGTCATCAATTTGTCATTGATTACCTTCAGACCAGGAAGACCTTTCTTCTGTAGAGCCTCAATCTTACTAAAAAATCTCTGTACCCCTAAGTCCATGGCCTGAACCTTTTCTTACAGCTGAAGCATTAATCCTCTCTTGTTAAAAACTCTTTTGACCTCAAGGATGGTCTCTGTTCTGTCTTCAATTTTCAGCTCTTCCATCTCCTCCCTGGTCTTAGAATTTAGGAACTTGATGATCTCGTTCGCCTGTGTTGGCATCTCTCCCAATTTTGATCTGATCTTCTCAATGGCCCGTTTGCTTCTCTACACCAATTCATTCTACTCAAACATGACCTGTATCATGGGCCATATCTTGTTCATGGACTTGGTGATGTCTGTACATAAACTTTCTTTAACCTCAACCAAAGTTTTTCTTGCCACTGTTTGCTTCCGGAGCTGTTGTAACTCTTGTTTGAGCTGATCTATCACCTGCCTTTCCTTGGAGAGGCTGATCTGAAAGGAAGATTTGAGTTCCTGAAGGTTATCAATCTCCTTTTTGAGCTTGTTGATCTCTGTTTCCTACAGGTTCATCTTTTCCATAGACTTAGCCAGGTCGGCTGTCTTTTCCAGGGATGTCAATGGAGTAGCGGATGGGACTTCTATCACTGATGTTGTGCTCACTCCCGAAATTGGAATGGAACTCAATGGAATGACTTCCATTGGATTTAGTTGTTCTTTCTCTTTTACTAGCTTCTCCATCTCAACTTCCATTTCCTTTAGCTGTGCATTCTGCTCCATGAGTAGCTTGAGCATTTCATCTTTTTCTCCTTCTTTCTCTACTATTTCCTTCGCTTGCGAATCCTCTGTGGGCGAGAGTTTCAATTGTTTCCTTAAGGAGGCTATGTCAACATTCTTCTTCTTAATCATCTCCTCGGCTACTTTCACGTTCGAAGGATCATAACTGATCTTGAGGACCAGTTCCTCCAAATTCTTGATCCTGTTGTCCTTGGCAAAGGACGATATCTTCTCCAACTTCAGTTGTGTTTGAACGTTGTTCAGGGACACTTGCAATTTGGACACAGTAGTGGAAGCATGCGCCAGCGAATAAAAGACCAGTACCCCTGTTTGCTTGTGCAGATCCATCTGATCGGTTGGATGCACATCCTTCATGTAGAATTTGAAGGTGGCCCTTTTGCAATCAGTGATCACCTTTGGATCTGGCACCTGTGCCTGGAGGAATGCCATATGCATTCTTCCCTTCTCGGTGTTGAATGTCATTAACAACCTATGTTGTGCAATCGACGTCTGCTTCCAGAACTGGGCGCAAGTGCTGCTAGTCAAGGTCTGGTTTCTTTTCTTGATCAACTCATATTTTTCAAAGATACTCAACTTCGGTCCTACCTTGCCTGGTTGGGCGGTCGATGGAGAATCTGTAGATTTCTTCGGCAATGCTGAGGTTATGACATGCTAGAGGCTTGCACCGAGGGGTGGTCTATCAACCTTGGTCACTGTAGTAGATGGGGCTTCTTTTTCCCCGGTCGGGCCAGGAGATGAAATGGTTTTAGGCCTCTTGGTATGAAACTAAAATTCTTCTGATGATACCTCAGTGACAGGCGGAGATAAATCATGCCTAGGCCTTTTCTCTTTCGGAACCTGTGGTGTGGTTGTTTGAGATACATTGGTTGGGGGATCCTGCTGTTCTGCTTCGACCAAGATATTAGGTTCCCAGGCTATCTGGTTTGCAAATTTCTCGACTTCTGGCCTAGCTTCATGGGCGTATGGGATGTTCTTGTTTTTCACTCTCATCTCAGAGATAATCCCACAAGGATCGTAATGCCATGGGAAACTCATGAAGAACTTCATTTCCTTCAGCAATCTGTCTGCTTCTTCTCCAGCGCCACGATTGTTGCAGATGAAAGAGCCAATCTGCCCTTTGATTCTGAGCTGTTGCTTTTTCTTTAGTGACACAAAATGGATAATCATTTGCCTTATATATTCCAAAGAAAAAATTCTGACAGACATGTATTTGGGCAGCTTATATGGTGCCAACTCGCATCCGTATACTTTGATCTCAGTGTGATTTTGGTATAAATACCAATCACCTGTCTTTGTGTGATTCGAGAGATGCAGGACCCTCTGAACTTCATCATTTATCCGAGGCTCAGGCCTGCCGCTAAGCATACTTACCACTGGGTGGTAGAATTGATCAATGAACTCCTTGAAACTGAACTCTGTGGAGTTAAGCTTGAGCAAGGAGGTCCATGCAGTCACTGCCTGGGGTCTACCATCTCCATCCATCTTCTACATGGAAAAAATGAATTTGTCCACTTAGAAGAAAACAAACAAGTACACCAGTATGGACGAGTACCGGAACATGCCTTCCGTGGAAAAATTTACAATCTGTTCATGAATATTGTTCGCCAGGAATGTGCTGAAGTCGAACTGGGTGGTGGGCTTCTCATCAATAGAGAAGATGGATAAAAATCCCAGAATGGGTTCATCTACCCATTAATCTGAATAGTATCCTAACAAGGCACATAGGGATGAGATGATCTAGTTTCCTTTAGTCGAAAACATGGAAGAAGGATAAGGAGGATTTGTGGAGGGAAATTGAGCAGATGGGGGGAGGAAAAGCTCAAATATTTGAGCTCTTTGGGGGAAGGTCATTTTTTGGTATAATTCTGTAAGAATTTCTAGGTTGAAGGGTGATGTAGAATCAACTCGGGGGATTTGCATCATTTGGTCGATGGATTCAGGCATGATGAGGAAAAGAATCTCTCTGGACGAGGAGACGACGACTCTTTGCTCAGGAATGTAGTGGGCTTGGCACTTGAGGGAAAATTCTGGAAAATGGTGAATCTGGGGAAAAAGATATAGGGGTAAGTTGGACTCCCAGAGTCCAATTTCGTCACTCTAGTCCAGTAAAACTTCCTTGAGCCACGACTGAAGTTTTGCGAAATCAAAATCGCACTTTGTATCTGTGATTAAGCAGTCTTTGTCGACCAGTGGGATCCTGTCAAGGTCGACAGGAGGTGGGAGAAATCGATTCTCCTCTCCTTCTGCTTGTTTGGACTTTGGTGCCATTACTGCAACAGTACCTGCAAGAAAAATAAAGTTAGCGAGGATGACTGTGGGTGGGGGCAACTCATTGTGACGGAGGAGAAAACGGTGTAAATTTATCTGGTGCGATGAGTGGGTGAATGGTGAAAATAGGAAGAGTGAGGGTAGTTTTGAGTAAACGGGTGTTCGTTGGGCGCGGGAGACAGGTCAGCTGGTTAACATATAGGTTATCGAGTAATAAATGGCCAACGGATCACTTAGAGTGTGAGATGGTGGGTGACGGTGACTGAGGGATATGGATGGGTGACGTGGCAGTTACCGATTGGGGTAATGATCACGGTGAGGGGGCTTTCCACGAGCGAATGGGGGGGAAGGACTGACAGAAATTATGGGACGTGACTCTTTCGAGAAAGGTGGATGATGACATCAAGAGGTGACGAAGGTATGTCAGTCCATAGGAGGCGATGGGACTCGGGACTGGTAGATCGATGCCACGTATAGACAGGGGCCCACCAGAGAAAAGATTCCATTCTGGACCTCCCCTTAGTTAAAAACAGATCAGTCGGGGGGGGTCTGAAAAACACCTTGAGCCGTTGATTAGTGCGCTTGCTTGTTGGCTACAGATCTATGTGCATTGTTTATCACACATTCCGGACCCCCCCCCTCCATTAAAGGAAAAACGGACGGGGGGGTACGTAATCCAATGTTGACCGTAGATCTGCACACTTAAACCTGAGCCGTCCAGATGTGCGCGGGTCTTATCAACAGTTCTAAACCCCCTCCGCTTGGTTAAAGATAGAACGGTCGGGGGGGGGTCCGGAAAGATCTGTTCATCGTAGATCTGCCTACATTCATCTGGACCATTGATAGATGAGCGAATCATAAGTGAGGGTGCGAAAAATACATGCACCGAGAGACTTAGGACAAGTTCATTTCACGGGTTTTTCCAAGGCTTTTTCATGTCTACACCACCAAGGGGTTAGTCAAACAACATTTTACGTATCCAAATCATGGTGTAACATTGATCATCAAGCTGGTTTTATTGAAATAAAGACACTAGCCTATACTCTAACCTTGTTTTCTATGACAATTAACCCAGATTAAACTATTGGGTTAAGAATTTACTCTACCCTGGGGCTATCTGACCAAGATTAGACAGTCTGGCTAGATTTATTCACTAATCTAACCTATACACTTTGGATAATATTAAACGGTTTAGCCAAACTTATTCACTAACCCTATCCACATCAATTTAAAGAGAACTTGGCCATGCTTGAAAGGTATGGACCAAGTTACTATTATTGCATGGGGCTTTTATTGAAATTCTTTTATGCCCTCTTTTCTTTTCTTTTCTTTTTCAAATTATTTGCAGAATGAAAAATCATTTGTCAACAAAAACACTAGAGGTAGATAATATTCCAGTCACCAGTTGATCCTATAACTTATAGGGTGATAACAACGGCTCCACTTGAGGATGGTACTTGCCCTGTGAAGTGCCAAGAATCCTGGTTCCTTTCGTTCTGAAAATTTCTTCTTAGTAGCCTTCGTTGATTGATTGGTTTTATTCTCAAAAAAAAAAATAAAAAAATGGAAGAACAGAGGTCAACGGCTTAGGGCCTTCTCTTCGGGCTTCAACCAACTGACTTATGTTATTCACTCAGAAAATGCAGGCGAAAAATAAAAATGGTATGTACAATGGTGAGTGAAAACTCGAGTCTCTACTGAGGCGGCACATAATGCTTCAACATTTTGCCATTTACAGCTCCTGCTGGCAGATCTGTCCCATCAGCGTTGTTTAGCAAGAAAGCGTTGTTTCCCCTGAATGCTTGAATCATGTATGGTCCTCTCCACAGACTATCAAATTTTCCATGCCTTCCCTTGTCTTCATTTCTGGCGTCCCATATCAACACCAAATCTCCTAGCTCAAAATCATCTTCCTTGGTTCTTTTGTCAAAAATCTTCTTGATGCTTTCTTGGACTACCTGAATCTTGTTGAAAACTTCTTCCCTAGACTGCTGCAAATGGATCATCTGGTTGATCCTTCTCTGTGAGTCATTTGGCTCAGCTTGTACATCTTGAAGCAAATTCATGACATGGACTCCTAAGGAAGTGGGGAAAACTACTTCTGTTCCATAGACCAGCTGGTATGGTGACATATCGATTGACCTTTTGGTGGTCAGTCTGTCAGCCCACAATGCGAACACCAACTTGTTATGCCACGATTTCTTGTTTTCCTGCAATGTCTTCTTGATGATGTTTACCAAGGTTTTGTTTGAATATTCTGCCAACCCATTCCCCTGAGGGTAGTAAGTTGTGGAATGTCCCAAACCAATGTGATACTGGTTGCAGAAATCTATGAGTTTCTTCAATCGAAAAGCAACCGCATTATAAGTTCTAATATTTCTAGGACATCCAAAGCGAGACAAAATATTATTTTCAAGGAATTTGATAATAACAGAGTCAGTGGCTTGCCTTCTTGGTACTACTTCGATCCATTTCGTAAAATAATTTGTGGTAGTAAGAATCCACCTGTGCTGGCCTGAAGAAGGGGGGTGTATTTCTCCAATGAAGTCCAACCCCCATTGCTGAAAAGGGGCTTCAACTGAGATCAGTTTCAGGGGTAGAGGGAGGAGTTTCCTTTTGCCTTCAAATAACTGACATTGATGACATGCAGTCACTGTATGATGTACATCAACAAATAGGGTGGGCCAATAGAAACTGGCTCTGAGGATTTTGTTGGTTGTGACCTTCCAGTTTAGATGACCACCACATTCTCCTGCATGAAATTCTTGTAGCACTTTGTTAGATTCATCTTTCAATAAACAATTTAATAGAATAACTCCAGGATCTTTCCAATACAGATTGCCTTCTAGAATACAATATTTTAATGCTTTCAACTTCAGAAATCTAGCTTTAGTCTTAGTCAAACCAGGGGGAGCTTGTAGATTATGCAGAACAAATATAAGGTCTGCGTACCATGGAGAGTTGAGAAATACCTCTCTCATGCTTGGAGTCGCCATCTCGCCCTGTTCATTTTCTGCAACTAAGAAATTAATGTCAAGAGCATGGAAATTTGATTCAGCCATTAATTTTGCTAGGCCTTGACCTTTGATTAGTTTCGTAGGCTTAATCTCTATGTCGTATTCTAAAATGACAACAATCCATTTTACTCTCCTTCCATCCGGATTGTCCTGGGTCAAAATGTCTTTTACTACCGCATTCAGAACATATGCAATGGTGTGGGAATGGAGAATGTAGACCCTAAAATCTTTTATGGCTTTTACCAAGGCAAAAACTTGTTTCTCCATTATCTTGTAATTTAAAGCAGCATCTCTTAACGCTTTACTGAAGAAGGCTATGGGTTGTTCATACCCGTCATTGTTCTTCTGTAATAATACCGCTGCAATGGTATGTTTAGAAGCGAAAGAAAAAAGATATAAATCCTTGGTAAAATCAGGACTGATCAAGACAGGGGCCTCTGTGAGTGCTCGTTTGACTTGTTCGAAAGACTGCCTGGACTCAGCGTCCCATTTTATTTTTACATCCCTTTTCAACATATTTGTAATGTTTCTGAGGAGCTCTGCTAGATTGGGTATGAATCTTCATAGAAAAATTATTTTTTCGATAAAAGACTGTAATTCTTTGATGTTTCTTGGGTGTTCTAATTTTTGTATGGCCTCGATTCTGCTGGGGTCTATTTTGATTCCGTCCTTGGAGATTATGTGCCCTAGAAGTTTTCCTTCCTCTAGTCCGAAAAGGATTTTCTTAGGATTTAAAGAAATCCCAAACCTCCTGCATTTCTCAAAGAATCGTCTGAGATGCCTCAGGTGCTCGTCATTAGACTGGGAAAACACAGTTACATCATCCAGATAGATGACGATAAATTTCCCTAACTCTTCCACAAAGGTGATGTACATCTCTCTCTGGAAAGTGGCTCCCAAGTTCATCAAACCAAAAGGCATTTTCACGTACATGAAAGTTCCCCATGGTGTAGTGAAAGCGATTTTGTCTTGGTCATCTGGGTGGACGAGGACCTGATTATAACCTGAGAAACCATCCAGCAAAAATATTCGACTGGATCCAACTACCCTTTGAAGGATGTGGTCCATTTTTGGCAAGGGGTAATTGTCCTTCAAGGAGACCTTATTCAGATTTCAGAAATCTATGCAAAGCCTGATTTCCCCAGATTTCTTACGTGTAGGGACCAAATTAGAGACCCATTTGGAAAAATGCAATGGGACTATGATTTTGGCATCATACATTTTTTTGATTTCCTTTTCTATCAGAGGGAGTAACTTGGGATTTATCCTCCTAAGATTTTGTCTGAACGATTTTTCGTCTTCTTTTACTGGAATCCTATGTTGTATGATGCTGGATTGATAAGCTTTCAAATCCTCATAACCCCAGGCAAAGACATCTGAATATTCTTTGAACAACTCAATGTATTTGAGATTTTTCTCAGGGGGTAATGATTTGGACAATTTGACCATCCTGGGTTTCTCCTCCGTCCCTATATTACAATCTTCTACTTCTTGTCCACTGGATTCAATTTTCGATTTTTTGGCTACATTGTTAAAATCAAACAAATCATCTAAAGGAACTAGACCCCTAGGTAAAATGTTACTTTTCAAATGAAGAATATCAGTCTCCATCTCATCGTCGCCTAATTCTCCTGAATCTACGCTATTTACACTATCATTTTCAAAATCAGATCTATTTACATTTTCGTCTTCGTTAAATAAATCGATATTTGTACATTCAAAATCATTTTTACATTGCAAAAAGTCTTCGATTTGATCATTATTACCAAACACTTGCTAGTACCTGATAGTGTCGGGAATGGTTGGTCTACACTTCACCTCTACTGTGTATGGGCGAGTCGAGTGGAAAGGAATCTTACATGTGGCTGTTGACGTAGCCAATCCGTCTGCCAAAATGTTTTGTCCCCTAGGCATTACCTGCAAATCAACTTCAGTGAAACATCTAAGGGAATCAAGAACAACATTCCTATAAGCTCTAATATGGGGATGTTTTGCAACATACTCACCTTTAATTTGCTTGATTATTAACTCATAATCACCTCTTACCATAATCTGTTTGGCACCAACTCTTTTCAAAAGCTTCAGACCGAGCATCAAGGCTTCATAATCAGCGATATTGTTAGTGCATTGGAAATTTAATTTGTAAGAATGGTTTTCTGAATACCTAGTTCTGTGATTGTGCATCCAAACTCCTACTCTGGCTCCTTCTTTTCTTACTGCTCCATCAAAATCCATGCTCCAGAAATCTGCTGGTAATTCTTTAGTTATCACGTTTTTATTCCTTTCTACCTCAATAATTTCTTGGCCTTCATTTGGATCAGATGTATCTTCTGTCAGCTGAGGGTTTTTCTCTTCCGTGTCACCATCGTTATACAGGATAAAAGAATCCAAGTCAGAATGCACGGAGTAAAGAGGATAGTTGTGTGGTTTTTGTTGGCTACTGACCATGTATTTCATCAATGTTTCTCTATATAGCCTTCTTTGTTGCCTGAAAACTGGGATAGTGGCATACGACATATCTAGCTGCAGGGTACCTCTCAACTTAGCCCCCCAAGACCGGGATAAAAACATTCCATACTTCGAGGGAATGTCTACAACCACCACATCCATGACCATGCTCTTTGTAGGAATCTGAACGATGGTGATACATAGGTCCTTGATCAAACCAATACATCTAACTTTACTGGAGTCGAATGAGTGTAAATCGTTGTAAGGTCTGGTGACCTCCAGTCCCAGTTTCTCCATCACTGCTTCAGGCATCAGATTGTGGGAAGCACCCAAATCTAGCATAGCATTATGCAAGATCAGGTCATGTATATTTAGACTGATGTAGAAAGGAGCGACATCCCCATTATCGTCTCGACCATCTACTTCAGGTCTGAACAAAAGTTCAAGTTGATCATCTGTAAGGTTCACAGTATCTGAATGATTTTTTGATCCATCGGTTAAGGCTTTCGTACTTATGTCAGGTTCAATGGTCATCACTTTAATCACTTGTGAATGATAAGTGTCTTTGTTCATCAACTCGGAAAGTGGAATGGGAATTTTTACTTTGGCTAATTCCCCTTCGAGGCTGAAAGGTGTAGGGACTCTACTTTGGCTCATCAACTCTGGTTTGTCTACCACATTCTTCTGGCCAGAAGTACCTGGTTGATTAATTGATGAAACCTCCGACTGCGACGATCTTTTCAGAATAGTAAGGTTTCTTTTCGTGGGAACTTCAGCAATACTCTTCTCAGGAATCTTTTCGGTAGATGGTTCAGAGGCTTTTTTGGTTTCTGTTGGTTGTGGAGCCTGATTATGTTCTTGATTCAGAGGTCCTTGCTTTCAGTCGTGTTTATGCCCCATAAAGTATTTACACCCTAGAAGTATGTACACTCTTCCACGCGGGGGAGTGCAGAGGGGGGGTACCCCCTCTGCGGGGTCCGGGGGGGCTATCCCCCCTGGTTGGGGGGTTTGGGGGCAAGCGGGCCCCCAGAGCAAAAATTGCCTTGTAAAAGTATATTGTAATTTCATTGTAAATCTGGACTGTTCATTATAAGGTCGCAGATCTAACGGTAGAGATTATGTTAGGGTTTTTTTCCCTAAAAGGAAACCTTCTTTTCTTGAGGGAAATGTATTGCGGCTATGGATGATGGTGATTATTGTATTCTAATAGAGGAGACTGTGAGAGAAAGAAGAGGAAATTACAATGGGTTTTGTTGTAGGTTGTATCCCTTCATTTTGCTAGATAATAATAAATAAAGGACCTGGCAATTTCTCTGGTGGACGTAGCCCACACTAGGTGAACCACGTAAATCTGTGTCTCTCTTGTATTGTGTATCTTCTGTGTTTTATTTCTGCATTTGTTTTATTTTATTGCTCCGCGGTCCTGTTTTTCTAACAACTGGTATTAGAGCGTAAAGTAACTCGCAGGAAAAGAGGGTTCCTAGTTCGAGTGGGAGCAATATCCGAAGATGGAAAGTTTAGGGTCGAGAAATTTAACAGCCAAAACTACCAGTTATGGAAGATGCAGATGGAAGACTATTTATATCAGAATGATCTATTCCTACCATTGAGTGGAGTAGCAAAAAAGCCGATGGCCATGAAGGACGAAGAATGGGATATTCTTGACATAAAGGCTCTAGGAACGATACGGCTGAGCCTGGCAGCTTCGGTGGCTTTCAATATTTCGAAAGAAAAGACAACGAAGGGTTTGATGGATGCGTTGGCCAAATTGTATGAAAAACCCTCGACG
>JZKD02S0663570.1:38850-49155 GCA_000966675.3 Picea glauca | reverse complement strand
CCTTGTAAAAGTATATTGTAATTTCATTGTAAATCTGGACCGTTCATTATAAGGTCGCAGATCTAACGGTAGAGATTATGTTAGGGTTTTTTGCCCTAGAAGGAAACCCTCTTTTCCTGAGGGAAATGTATTGCGGCTATGGATGATGGTGAATATTGTATTCTGAGAGAGGAGACTGTGAGAGAAAGAAGAGGAAGTTACATCGGGTTTTGTTGTAGGTTGTATCCCGTCATTTTGCTGGATAATAATAAAGAAAGGATCTGGCAATATCTCTGGTGGACGTAGCCCACACCGGGTGAACCACGTAAATCTGTGTCTCTCTTGTATTGTGTATCTTCTGTGTTTTATTTCCGCATTTGTTTTATTTTATTGCTCCGCGGTCCTGTTTTTCTAACAATTTCGACTGTCTTCTTCGTTTCAATCGTCTTTTTTGGGGAGCTGCCTTCTGTCTTTTTACTCCGTAGATTGTACTGCTGGTGTACCTCCAGAATGGCATTTTCAAATGCCTCCTGTTTGACATCTTTAGATTTTTCACTTACTTTTGTTGATTGAGAAGAAAAATTTCTTGCTCTTCTTGGGTGAGGAAAATAGCTTCGTTATCGTGAATGCCCATGAGATTTATGTGAGTATCCTCTAGTTCCTCAATCGCTTCCTCTCCTTCATCAACATAATTTTCTTGTAGGGGAGGTCTGATCTGCTGATCCAGACCTATCTTCTCTCTTTGATCCCTAGGATCTCTCTGTCTGATTTGAGGAGGGTTTCTCCCGAAGTTAAGATTTCGAACCTGAGGAGCTGGTGGGTTTTCTCTTGGAGGATTTCTTTCTGACAGAGTACGTCTTTCCATCATTATTTCCATTGCTCTGGCCAGAGAATCCAATTTGGAATCTGAGGTTGATGTGGAAGGTTCCTCTTTAATGGTGACTCTCCTCTCTGACCTCTGACGTGCCCTTTTTGCCAACAACTTGGCTTCCACACTTATTGCGCTTTTCTGCATGTCTTCCAGGGTGGTAGAATTTCTTTCCCTTAGTTGGTATGACATATCCGCGTCAAAACCATCAGGGAATTTTATCAATGCCAAACCCTATGGAGGTTTGATTTCACCTGGGATTGCGTTGTACAGGTTATTGAAACGAGTGCAGTAATCTTGTACTGACTCACCTTGATTTCTTCTAATATTTTCGTATTCTGACAATATTTGGAGAGGGTTTTTCTTTACCTCCCATCTGTCTAGAAAACTCCTTTGAAATGCAGTAAGGTCAAGGAATGAGGTGGCACGTAAACCTTTATACCATTTCTTAACATCACCTGTCAAACTCTAGGCAAACAATCTCATTTGAACGTCAGCCTCATCTACTTCATGCAGGTCAAAATAATCATTCATTTTATCAACGTGTTGTTGGGAATTCAAAGGTCCTATTCCGTCGAACTGTGGGAGTCTCGTTTGATAGTCTTGGGGCATGGCATGAAGGGGCGCGACCAACACCAAGGGAGCATACCTGGCTGCCATGATAGGTGGAGGAGGTGGGATAACAAACTGGATGATAGGCGGGGTAGCGACGGAAGACGAGGACAAGGAGGGACTAGCCGGCACCGAGGGAGTGGTTAGCGGTTTAGCAGTGAGAGATATAACTTCAGGAGTCCGGGGTTGTAAAATGGTTGGGTCCAAAATGACTTCATTCACAAAACTGTCGTATCTTATCCTAACCAAGCTTCATTCGGAAGGGGTGTCAAAGTCATGGTTTTGAAAGGTGATGAGCTCTTCTAATCAGGAAAAGGACTTATGAAAGGGAGTATGACTTATTGAATCTTCATCTACGATCTTTTTCCTGAGCATATGCTCTGGGTTATCTGTTACTATCGCAGGTTCTGGGTCTGGATGAGATTGAGTATAAAATTTCTGAGGAGCCAGATCTCTTTTTTGATTTTTATCTATATACTTTTTAGTTTTACGAGTCTGAAAATAATATGTACAAATTTTAATCAACCTCTAAACATTACTTTGCAATATTTTAGGAACAATCTTTTCTTCTAGGAAAAGAAAACATGAAGTTATAAACTTTTAGTTCTGTTGTTCCCCAGTGGAGTTGCCACTATGTTAGCGCTCTGTAAATTTCCAAGAGGTTGTTAGGAAGAAGAAATCTACGAGAGGTAACTTTATCCAACCGCTTTTGAAGCTGGGATCTAGCCCTTCTAACTTCAGAGAGGGATCTCTCTATTTAATTTAGATCTGTTTCAAATTTTTAAATATTAGGCTAGATAAATAGATAAGTCGATCTTGTGTCGTAGTGTTGTTGAGTTGGTTGAGATAGTTTACACATCCATTGGGCTATGGGGTCCGTGTCATAAAGATGAAATCCAAACCAGAAAAAACAAAGGAACCTTTCATAGGGTGAGATAATATAATCACTGGATTATTTAGTAGCATAAATGAGGAATAGCAGAAAAGATGAGAAAAACAATTACAACAAAGAAGCAATTAAGAATTTCTTTATTGTAAAATGAGAAGATAAACACTTAAATCTTTTGAGTCAGAAACAAGGTATACGAGATAAATCCTGCAACTTTCGTTACTTCCAAATATTAGATTTAGAAAACAATATGATAACAAAATGAGAATAACATTTAACTTAGAGAGAACAACATTACCAGTGAATACACACAAGAATCCTGTAAAAGTGCCTCTTTGTATTAATGGAAGATCTCTTCAAAAATATTACAATCTGATAGCTTGCAGGGTGTGAAGATAAAAAACCCTCAATACTTCGAAAGGTGAAATATTTATAACTCAAAATTACAAACAATCCTGTCATTAATGACCAGGACGTGCTAAATCTATTTTTAGCCTAACTAACTTAACAAATTTCATAAATCTAGGAAATGCTTGATGATGTGGTGTAACTGCATGCTGATTTCTGGGTGGGCTGTTGATGAAGCCTCTACACGACCTCATCTGACTGGACAAATGACTGGGCTAGGAAAACTCATCTGCTACTGGATCAGATCATAGAGTTACTCCCATCGAAGGTGACTGGGCACGTTGACTTTGAGTAGCCTTCAATACACTTCGTCCATTTCTGTGTACTTGGCGATGGTAGGTTTGGTGACGAAGATGTATTGAATATCATGCTGAATACTGATGTCCCACTGAAGTGCATCTAGAAATGCCTTGCCAGTGATGTTGCCTTGAATTCCTATGAACTTTGAACTATCCTTAGCCACATCGGCCAATCTCTTCTTGTAGTCTGGGAGTGTCATCAATTTTTCATTGATTACCTTTAGACCAGGAAGACCTTTCTTTTGTAGAGCCTCAATCTTACTAAAAAATCTTTGTACCCCTAGGTCCATGGCCTGAACCTTTTCTTCCAGCTGAAGCATTAATCCTCTCTTGGTCAAAACTCTTTTGACCTCAAGGATGGTCTCTGTTCTGTCTTTAATTTTCAGCTCTTCCAGCTCCTCCCTGGTCTTAGAATTTAGGAACTTGATGATCTCGTTCGCCTGTGTTGGCATCTCTCCCAATTCTGATCTGATCTTCTTAATGGCCTGTTTTCTTCTCTACACCAATTCATTCTGCTCAAACATGATCTGTATCATGGGCCATATCTCGTTCATGGACTTGGTGATGTCTGTCCATACACTTTCTTTAACCTCAGCCAAATTTTTTCCTGCCACTGTTTGCTTCCGGAGCTATTGTAACTCTTGTTTGAGCTGATCTGTCACCTGCTTTTTCTTGGAGAGGTTGATCTGAAAGGAAGATTTGAGTTCTTGAAGGTTCTCAATCTCCTTTTTGAGCCTGCTAATCTCTGTTTCCTGCAGGTTCATCTTTTCCATAGACTTAGCCAGGTCGGCTGTCTTTTCCAGGGATGTCAATGGAGTAGCGGATGGGACTTCTGTCACTGATGCTATGCTCACTCCCGAAATAGGAATGGCACTCAATGAAATGACTTCCATTGGCTTCAGTTGTTCTTTCTCTTTTACTAGCTTCTCCATCTCAGCTTCCATTTCCTTTAGCTGTGCATTCTGCTCCATGAGTAGCTTGAGTATTTCATCTTTTTCTCCTTCTTTCTATGTTATTTCCTTCGCCTGCGAATCCTCTGTGGGCAGGAGTTTCAATTGTTTCCTTAAGGAGGCTATGTCAGCATTCTTCTTCTTATTCATCTCCTCGACTGCTTTCACATTCGAAGGATCGTAACCAATCTTGAGGACCAGTTCCTCCAAAGTCTTGATCCTGTTGTCCTTGGCAAAGGATGATATCTTCTCCAACTTCAGTTGTGTTTGAACGTTGTTCAGGGACACTTGCAATTTGGACGCAGTAGTGGAAGCATGCTCCAATGTATAAAATACCATTTCCCCTGTTTTCTTGTGCAGATCCATCTGATTGGCCGGATGCACATCCTTTGTCTGGAATTAGAAGGTGGCCCTTTTGTAATCAATGATCACCTTTGGATCTGGCACCTGTTCCTGGAGGAATGCCATATGCATTCTTCCCTTCTCGGTGTCGAATGTTGATAGCAGCCTATGTTGTGCAGTCGACATCTTCTTCCAGAACTGGGCGCAAGTGCTGCTAGTCAGGGTCTGGTTTCTTTTCTTGATCAACTCATATTTTTCAAAGATACTCAGCTTCGGTCCAACCTTGCCTGGTTGGGTGGTCGATGGAGAATCTGTAGATTTCTTCAGAAATGCTGAGGTTATGACATGCTGGAGGCTTTCACCGAGGGGTGGTCTATCAACCTTGGTCACTGTAGTATATGGGGCTTCTTTTTCCCCGTTCGGGCCAGTAGCTGAAATGGTTTTAGGCCTCTTGGTATGCAACTGGAATTCTTCTGATGATACCTCAGTGACAGGTGGAGATAAATCATGCCTAGGCCTTTTCTCTTTCAGAACTTGTGGTGTGGTTGTTTGAGATACAGTGGCCGGGGGATCCTATTGTTCTGCTTCGACCAAGGTATTAGGTTCCCAGGCTGTTTGGTTTGCAAATTTCTCGACTTATGGCCTAGCTTCATGGGTGTATGGGATGTTCTTGTTTTTCACTCTCATCTCAGAGATAATCCCGCAAGGATCGTAATGCCATGGGAAACTCATGAAGAACTTCATTTCCTTCAGCAACCTATCTGCTTCTTCTCCAGCGCCACGATTGTTGTAGATGAAAGAGCCAATCTGCCCTTTGATTATGAGATGTTGCTTTTTCTTTAGTGACACAAAATGGATATCATCGGAATTTATCATCTGCCTTATATATTCAAAAGAAAAAATTCTGACAGGCAGGTATTTGGGCAGCTTGTACGGTGCCAACTCGCACCCGTATACTCTGATCTCAGTGTGATTTTGGTATAAATACCAATCACCTGTCTTTGTGTGATCCGAGAGATGTAGGACCCTCTGAACTTCATCATTTATCCGAGGCTCAGGCCTGCCACTAAGCATACTTACCACTGGGTGGTAGAATTGATCAATGAACTCCTTGAAACTGAACTCTTTGGAGTTAAGCTTGAGCAAGGAGGTCCATGCGGTCACTGCCTGGGGTCTACCATCTCCATCCATCTTCTACATGGAAAAAACAAATTTTTCCGCTTGGAAGAAAACGAACAAGTATGCCAGTATGGATGAGTACTGGAACATGCCTTTCGTGGTGAAATTTACAAACTTTTCGTGAATATTGTTCGCTAGGAACGTGCTGATGTCGAACTGGGTGGTGGGATTCTCATCGGTAGAGAAGATGGATAAAATTCCCAGAATGGGTTCATCTACCCACTGATCTGAATAGTATCCTAACAAGGCACATAGGGATGAGATGATCTAGTTTCCTTTAGTCAAAAACATGGAAGAAGGATAAGGAGGATTTGTGGAGGGAAATTGAGCAGATGGGGGGAGGAAAAGCTTAAATATTTGAGCTCTTTGGGGGAAGGTCATTTTCTGGTATAAGTTTGTAAGAATTTCTAGGTCTAAGGGTGATGCAGAGTCAGCTCAGGGGATTTGCATCACTTGGTCAATGGATTCAGGCGTGATGAGGAAAAGAATCTCTCTGGACGAGGAGACGATGACTCTTTGCTCGAGAATGTAGTGGGCTTGGCACTTGAGGGCAAATTCTGGAAAAGGGTGAATTTGGGGAAAAAGATATAGGGGTAAGTTGGACTCCAGAGTCCAATTTCGTCGCTCTGGTCCAGGAAAACTTCCTTGGGCCACGATTGAAGGTCTGCGAAATCAAAATCACACTTTGTATCTGCGATTAAGCGGTCTTTGTCAACCAGTGTGATCCTTTCAAGGTCGACAGGAGGCGGGAGAAACGGATTCTCCTCTCCTTCTGCTTGTTTGGACTTTGGCACCATTACTGCAACAGTACCTGCAAGAAAAACAAAGTTAGCGGGGATGACTATGGGTGGGGGCAACTGACTGTTACGGAGGAGAAAACAATGTAAATTTCTCTGGTGCGATGAGTGGGTGAATTGTGAAAATAGGAAGAGTTAGGGTAGTTTTGAGTAAACGGGTGTCCGTTGGGCACGGGAGACAGTTCAGCTGATTAACGGATAGGTTATCCAGTAATAAATGGCCAACGAATCACTTAGAGTGTGAGATGGCAGGTGACGGTGACTGAGGGATACGAATGGATGATGTGGCAGTTACCGATTGGGGTAATGATCATGGTGAGGGGGCTTGCCACGAGCGAATGGGGGGGAAGGACTGACAAAAATTATGGGACGTGACTCTTTCGAGAAAGGTGGATGATGACATCAGGAGGTGATGAAGGTATGTCAGTCCATAGGAGGCGATGGGACTCGAGACTGGTAAATCGATGCCACGTATAGACAGGGGCCCACCAGAGAAAAGATTCCATTCTGGACCCCCCCTTAGTTAAAAACAGATCAGTCCGGGGGGTCTGAAAAACACCTTGAGCCGTTGATTAGTGCGCTTGCTTGTTGGCTACAGATCTATGCGCATTGTTTATCACACATTCCGGACCCCCCCCCCCCTCCATTAAAGGAAAAACAGACGAGGGGGGAACATAATCCAATGTTGACCGTAGATCTGCACACTTAAACCTGAGCTGTCCAGATGCGCGCGGGTCTTATCAACAATTCTGAACCCCTTCCCCGCTTGGTTAAAGATAGAATGGTCAGAGGGGTCTGGAAAGATCTGTTCACCGTAGATCTGCCTGCATTCATCTGGACCATTGATAGATGAGCGGAGCATAAGTGAGGGCGCGGAAAATACATGCGCTGAGAGACTTAGGACAAGTGCATTTCATGGGTTTTTCTAAGGCTTTTTCATGTCTACACCACCAAGGGGTTAGTCAAACAACATTTTAGGTATCCAAATCATGGTGTAACATTGATCATCAAGATGGTTTTATTGAAATAAAGACACTAGCCTATACTCTAACCTAGTTTTCTATGAAAATTAACCCAGATTAAACTGTTGGGTTAAGAATTTACTCTACCCTGGGGCTATCTGACCAAGATTAGACAGTCTGGCTAGATTTATTCACTAATATAACCTATACACTTTGGCTAAGACTAAACGGTTTAGCCAAACTTATTCACTAACCGTATCCACATCAATTTAAAGAGAACTTGGCCATGCTTGAAAGGTATGGACCAAGTTACTATTATTGCATGGGGATTTTATTGAAATTCTTGTATGCCCTCTTTTCTTTTCTTTTCTTTCTTTTTCTTTTTTCTTTTCTTTCTTTTTATTTTTTCTTTTCTTTTTCAAATTATTTGCAGGATGAAAAATCATTTGTCAACAAAAACACTAGAGACAGATAATATTCCAGTCACCAGTTGATCCTATAACTTATAGGGTGATAACAGGATCATTTCGTGAATTTAGGGATCATGAACTTGGAGCGCAGGCCAAATTCTTGGTCACTCCAAGTCCCACATCATGAAAGAGATTAACAAGGGTAGAATCGGACGGTGGAGCGCTTCCAGGAAGAAGTGCCGAAATCCCGTGAGCCATCGAATCTAGACAACTAGCAAGGAAGTTAGGTCTGAAGAGTTTTGATAGGTGTAAGCGTAGGAGAGATCTGGACTGTCGGATAAGGGGAGGCTCATAGTCGTTGATCTCATACATGAATATCCATATTGAAATTCGGGGATTGAAGCGACAAGATATTTGGAGTCGCTGCATCGTGAACTCTCGGTTCACAAAACTCTGAAAAGATCTAGACCGTTAGATCCAAATCATCAAGGATCATTGGATCTCGTACAAGAACTCGTGTATTGGAATTCGGGGATTGAAGTGACAAGAGATTTGGAGTCGCTGCATTGTGAACTCTTGGTTACCGAAAACTTGAAACCCCAAAATCCTGAAACGATCTACACCATAGATTGTAGGAGAGCAACTTGATCGTTGGATCAAGTAGATGAATAGACCATAATTTCATAATTTCGACAAACGAAAGTTCGAGATGTGTAGATGCATGAACTCCTGATGCCTGAAACTCCGAAATGAAAAGTGAAAGTAGTGGGGGCCACTAACATCGCTGAGAGTGAAGAGGACCTTCTTAAGGACACCATGTGTCACTACCTTGGTGGGCGATAGCTGTGCTGTGGGCCCATAGGGTAAGGAAATCAAATTTTTGGAAGTCGGGAGTTGGAGAGGGAAGCGAGTGCGAGAACCTCTGGGACCAAAACCATGAAACCCGAAACCCTGAAGACCCAAAATCCTGAAACCCAAAGTTTCATTTGGAGAGCCTTGTAGCACCTAAAAGTTTAGAATTTGATCATGGCCCGTGGACACATGGGTTGGGGACTAATAAAACGGGGGCTATCACCGAAAATTGCAGAGCCAAACATAGCTCATAAAATTCATGGAATCGAAACGTTTTCTTATTCGCGTTGGTTTATGAATGTTGTAGTTTTATTAAGGGTTTAAGGCCAGACAAACTTTGGTTGACTGCACGTTGTAACACCCTATTTCCCCCAGTCTATAAAAATAACTATATTGGCCAAGAACTATGGCAAACTCAAAGATGTGAATGTTTGATTTGACAAACCTTTGTATAAAAGGTCGATGAATGTAAATTATATCATGAATATGTGTCGCATGATTGTTGGGAGGGGATGTGTTGAAAGATACCACGATGGATAATGAGAGGTGGTGGAAGGGGTTGGGAATGGCTACGTTAACTTCCACCGACCCGAAATCGTACTAGTTTGTACGTGCTCGGAAACCAAAGCTCACTCTCTGACCCCGAAATGAATTACCCGCCAGGATGGTAGGTGGGGAGGCTCCTCAAGAGTAAATGAGGGGATGGGGGTGAACCTCCCATCCGTATAAGCTCTCAGACCTGACCATGGATAGGGAAATTCGTGCCACATGCAACCTCACAAGAAAAAAAGGCAAGGAAAGAAGTGTGGAAGGGAGGGAAGAGCGCATGTGACAGAAATCGTGGGAGGAGAACTAGAGGAACTCTGAAAATACAGAGAGTCATGAGTAGAGGAGAAGGGGAGTAACCTTTGTCCTTGACTTCCGTGAGCTAGAAGTAGGAGACTGAGTCTCAAAGCATCATGATCTAGCTCAAGGGTGGCTAGTGGTAAATCTGGTTGGAATCAATGAGCCTACGGTTGGATGGAAACAAGCACCCCTATTAGCATTCGCATCACGTCCAAAATTTCTGATAAGTGTTATATCTTGCATTTGGAATTGAATGTCCTGATCGCATGCTCATTTTTATACGCTTGTAAATATTTTATGTATAGAAATGGTTGCCTTGTGATTTGATTGGAAATAATGGATGCATTCTTATACTGATATAACTACAAATCGGTTAATGTATGGAATGTGTAAGTTCGAGATATGAGTTCATTCCCCTGAGGATCGACCCATTTAACTGGGTTCGTGCTATGCCTTGGCTTATCCTCCCGAAGTCAGCTTTTTTGGGAAAATTCCCTCGCTTTCGAGAGTCGGAGTGAGCCCCTTGATAATACTACCATTATATTAAATTCGTGAGTTTACCTTGCCCCTGTAGCGAAATATATGGGCTTCGGAGTTTCGACTCTCAGGAAACCTAGGTGAGAGACCCCTTGTCTGCGCACATCACGAAATCTCGACTTGAGAAACCCCAAAATGAGCTTAGTGTATATATTGGCTTCAGAGTTTCAGCTCCCGAGAAACCCAGGTGCGAGACCCCTTGTTTGCGCACATCATGAAATCCCGACTTGCAAAAACCCGAAATGAGCTTAGAGTGTATATGGGCTTTGGAGTTTCGACTCCCGGTGTTACACATTATTTTCGTCATCCCTATGACCGTTAATGATGTAAACCTATCTGTTGCCTTCAGAGGGGTTAGTGGCCTGAGTTCCTGAA
>JZKD02S0663570.1:0-36625 GCA_000966675.3 Picea glauca | reverse complement strand
TAACTTTTCCACCTGCTCTATCTTAGCCCCTTCTTACATTGTTCCCGCGACGTTGGATTTCATCACCAACTAGTGCGTTCATTGTGAGAAGGTTTTGTTTGTTTGCTTGCTTCCTGGATTTTCAGCGTGTGCTACTTGTTTTCCCTAACAGACTCTAGATTGGATTTTTGTTTTTCATGGTGTTCATTCCTGAAATGACCAATGAAGGAACCTCTGCTCCAGGGGAACCTTTTTTTTTCCTTCTTACGGAAACATTGGTCCTCCTCACATCACTACTTTGAGCCTTCCAGGTCTCACAATTGGATTACCGGTATGGTTGTTTTCCACTCAAGTAATCCCGAATGCAGTAAGTGCTTCGATTGTAAGAACTTCCCCCCAAGAGCATCAACCTCATGTTGATCCTTCACCGTCTTCACCAGTAAGATCTTCTTCACCTTCTTCACTTGCAAGGTCTCCTCCTGTTTCATCTTCTTCATCGAGTGAAAGTTCTGAAGCTAGTAACCTGGTGAATAAGAAGAAGAAGAAAAGAAATATTAAGAAGAAGAAAGATAAACAAGGGTCAAAACCTCCAACCACTGTCAAACATGTTGGAAAACAACCAGTTACTGTTAGTCGTGCTGGGAGTGTTGATGATGTCAAGATTACCCAAACAACCCGTAAGCCCAAGTACCCTTGTAGGCTTTGTAAGGGTAGCCATCTTCTTAAGGAATGCCCTAGTCTATCCAAGGTTATAGAAGCATGGTCTACACATCCTCGCCAACCTATGTCATTAGCCTCTGAACAACATGCTGATGGCCTCCCGTAAATTAGTCACGATACCGTTGGGAAGAAGAAAAGTAGAGTCAAGTTCCCATGCATGTTATGCAAAGGGAGTCATCTCACTCACCTCTTCTCTTGTATGGATGAAGCCTCTAAATTACTGGAAGACATGACTGTTTCATAGCCTCAATTTCCAGCTGCATACCGTAAGCTTTCTCTCAACCCTCCAATAGTTGATGGAATGATCACTCCGATCCCTTCACCGGTCAATCCGGTTGATCATGTCGTCAATTTGGTCACGTCCTTAGTTGAACCAATTGACAAAGTGGTTGATCCAATACCTTCCTCGATCAATCCCACTCTCCCCTCTAAGAGTGAAACTAAAACGGTCAATCCAATCCCATCCTCGGTCAATCCCACTCTCCCATTAGAGAGTGTCACCCAAATGGTCGATCCATTTCCACCTGTCGAAACCCAAGTGGTCGATCTGATCTCTCCATCAGTCGATCCTACTCTCCCGCTAGAGAGTAAACCCGATAATGCCCATGTTTTTCTCGTTGATACAGAATCTACCATGTTGGGGGCTATTCCTCCTTCTCCCGTGGAACCCCCTCCAAGTAATGAGGCCATCCGTTTTGATTGGGGTGTGTTAACTGGACCTCGTCTTCCCTCTCACGTTCCTTTCCAGATTACAGTAAAAGTTTGTGGTCGGGATGATCCTCTGACATTGACAAATGAAGGTTCGTCTGTTAGTATTTTGTCCTCTATTGCTTGGCAAGATTTGGGTTATCCTCCGCTTGCACCAGTTACACAGAATAGGATTTTAGGTTTCGGGGTTTGAATCATTGAAGAACTCAACTCCCCTGCATTTCAAACTCCCAATTTTCAAAGTCCTGATATGGTTTCCGAAGTCCCAAAATACGAAAGGTGCCTCTTGGCTTAGCCCGAGGTCATAACCGATGATCACACAGAGGTGAAGCATGTGCTTGGTGCTTGAGTTGTACATGACAGATTTTCAACGAAAGAACCAGTGGATTGGTTTAGTGAAGGTCCTGATCGAAATACCTAGCCTACGCTCGGACCTCGTGGGAATTTCGGGAACTCTGTCCCTAGATAAAGAAGGAGAAAGGAAAAGGCGAAAAATCTATTATGCCATAGTGGGTGTGTGACAAATTGGTATCATATGATGGTTACAACACTTGGCCTGCTTGGGCTCATGAATGGGTTGCGCAAAGACTCCATTTGAAGTACTCTTAAAAGGAGTAACCCTCTATCTTAACCCCCTTAATCACGAGTCGAAGTTAAGAATGAAAACTCCTATTGGGTGTGTGCATGTGAAAAATGTGAATGATATGTTGGTTATGAATGAATATAAGTATTGACTAACAACAAGCATTTTTCTTTTTCACACAAGCAGACGATCAACCGCGGGAAACTGTAGACGCATAGAATGGAGACTCACCACGAAGTGGGGGATGGATCCCACAATAGAGACAAAGAGTTTGACGAACATAGGGCGGTAGGGAACCCTCTAGATCTAACTGAGACTATGAGGAGCCTCATGGTCGAGCTACAGAGCTATAAGGCCGACAATGAGAGGATGATAAAAGAGCAAGAGAAGAAAACGAAAATTAATGCATTCTTACTGTAGAGCTTATCCGACATACAAAGACAATTGCAGCATGAACCTGACACCAGTCCCGCGGACCGACGATGGACAAAGAAAATTCGAAGTCCACCCGAGATACAAAAACGTGGTATTTTAAGTGGCCACATTGGGAAGAGCACCTCGAGGAAGGTCCACCCCAGAGAGAAGGGACAAGCGTCAGATGATTTCTCTAGAAAGGAAGCTAGCGACTCGAAGGGATATTCTAGCAACATAACTAGTTCTTATTCCCGAAGAAAACAGAAGAAGAGAAAGCATTCCAAGAGTCATAATCTCAAAGAATTCAGGAAGGCCAAACCACTCTCTTTCGACGGTGAAATAAAGAAGGGAGAGGAAGCGGAGGCCTGGCTGCTTGGACTAAAGAAGTATTTCAGAGTCCATGACTTCTCAGAAAATTTGAAGGCCCGAGTAGCCACCTTCAACTTGAATGGAAAGGCTTCCATTTGGTGGGAAGACCTTAAGAATGTAAAAGGGATTCACGAAGAAGGCCTGTCTTGGGAATAGTTTGAGAAATAATTCAGAAAGAAGTATTTGTCGAAAAAGTATTTCGACGAAAGACTAAAGAATTCTATGAACTCAAGCTGGGGAAACTCACCATAGAGGAATATGTCAGTAGATTCCTCGAGTTGTTGAGGTACGTACCCTATATAAAAGAAGAAAAGGAAAAGGTGCAACGATTCATCAGTGGACTACCTAAGGACTATCAGAACAAGATTGAATTTGATGAGCTAAAGACCCTAGAAGACACTATCTGAAAGGCAAGATATTTTTATGAACAACTTGGGCATCGGATAGAACCTTGTGAAGGCTGGAAGCAGAAGAATAGTTCGGGATTATAGAAAAAGGGGTTTAAATCTCCAAGATTTAGAAATTATAAAAAGGACTCAAGGATGAGCTTTTCAACCCGAAGTGTACACCAGTAGAATTTCCCCTCCCAGAGAGGAAATAAACCTTTTGGATCTACCCCAGGAAGGATTGATAACCCAAAGAAAGAACCCTTGAAATGTTGGGGTTGTGGAGAAGAGCATCTACTGAGGGACTGCCCGCACCGACAACAGAACATTCAAAGAATTTACAATGTTCAAGAAGCTACCACTGTCAATGATGTGACTAGGAGTGTGCCGCAAATATATGCAGCCTTGGATAATAAACAAGCTAACCACCAAGATTCAGTGGTGGAGATGGAAGGTATGATCACCAACGATCTAGTGTCTATTCTAATTGACCTTGGTTCAAATTTGAGTTATATAGCTCCTAAGGCTTTTGATAAGTTTAAATTACAGCCACATAAACACGCCAAGCCATGGTTGGTACAGTTAGCCACTGGCACCAAAAGAAAGGTAGCGGAGGTCATACCAGCTTGCCAATTCACTATGGGTGAATTCCCCACCCAAGCAACCCTTAACGTATTACCCCTAGGATCGTATGACCTGTTGATTGGTATGGATTGGATAGCCACATATAAAGCCAGACTGGACTGTTACCATAAAACCTTAGAATGTATAAGTGAATAAGGAATAAGGATAACCCTTCAAGGGATCCAAAAACTTGTCTTGGTGAGATGAATATCAACCCTTCAAATGAGAAAGTATTGTAAAAAGGGATGTCCACTATATGCGATACAGGTGTTGAAATCAGTTGAAGATGACAAACCAAGCCTCGAAGACCACCCCACACTAATAAAATATAGAGATGTATTTCCGGAAGAGGTACCGAGTTTACCTCCGAGAAGGGACATCGACTTCTCGATAGAACTTGCACCGGGAGCGGTGCCAGTGTCTAGGACACCTTACAGGATGAGCACACCTGAGCTAGTTGAGCTTAAATTACAGCTAAAAGAAATGATGGGCAGAGGCTATATCCGACCCAACGTGTCTCCATGGGGAGCACCAGTCATGTTTTTGAAAAAGAAAGACGATACCCTCTGACAGTGCATAGATTATAGACAACTCAATAAGGTAACCATAAAGAAAAAGTACCCCTTACCCAGGATCGATGACTTGTTCGATCAATTGGGAGGTGCCTCCATCTTCTCAAAGATTGACTTGAGATCTTGATACCATCAAGTCTGAATCAAGGGTGAAGACATCCAAAAAACTGCATTCAGGATGAGATATGGTCACTATGAGTTTTTGGTAGTACCATTTGGATTGACCAATGCCCCTGCCACTTTTATGTGCTTGATGAACAATGTGCTCAACAAATTCCTAGAAAAAATTGTACTGGTTTTTATTGATGATATATTAATTTACTCCAAGGATAGAGAGGAACATGAGGAACACCTTAGGCTTGTAATTCAAGTGCTAAGAGCACATCAAATCTATGCCAAATTTAGCAAGTGTGACTTTTTCCAGAAGCAAATACATTACTTGGGAAATGTCCTATCTGAAGAAGGAGTAGCAGTAGACCCTGACAAGATCAGGTCTATCATGGAATGGACTACCCCTAAGGACGTTTTAGATATCAGATCCTTTATGGGCTTAGCAGGATACTATAGGAGATTTATAAAAGGATTCTCCAAGATTTGTTGTCCAATCACTGCCCTCCAGAAGAAGGGGGATAAATTCACATGGACACAAAAATGTGAAGAAATATTTCAAACCCTAAAACATCTACTAACCCATGCACCCATGTTGAAGATCGCCGATTCCGAAGCTGACTTCCTCGTGTGCATAGATGCCTGCAAGGAAGGGCTCAGAGGATTCCTTATGCAAGGAGGAAGTGTGGTCTGCTATGAACCCGAAAATTGAATGACCACGAAGTCAACTATGTGACCCATGATTTAGAGCTGGCCGCCATCGTGCACACCTTAAAAATGTAGAGGCATTACCTCCTGGGAAGGAAATTTGTACTTATGAAAGACCACTATTGATTGTGATATATGTTTGACCAACCAAAGCTCAATGCCAGACAAGCTAGGTGGATGGACCTCCTTAGTGAGTTTGACTTTGAAATAAAACATTTTAAACAAAAGGAAAATAAGGTGGCCGATGCCCTTAGCAGAAGTATGAAAACAATTCACCTAGCAACGGTGAGCAACTGCGAGACGGATGTCAAGGAAAGAGTAAGGAATGCACAAGAAACATACACATTCTTCCAGACCGTGACCTCGTACCTGGAGAAAGAACTCACAGGGATAAAGTATGAAGGCTACTAGATGATAGATGGAGGTCTGCTAACTTACAGAAATAGATTTTATATTCTAGATTGTGACGACTTGAAGAGGTTCATAATGGATGAACTACATAAAAGATCCTATACTGGTCACCCAGGATACCAGAAGATGATCACGGCCACCAGGAAATAGTTCTATTAGCCTAGAATGAAGAAATACATAGGTGAATACTTAGCCAAATGCATAGAGTGACAACAGGTTAAAGAAGAACACTGACACCCAGCAGGATTATTACAACCTCTACCAATCCCGGAATGGAAATGGGAAACCATCTCCATGGATTTCATCACAGGATTACCAACCTCGACCAAACAGAATGACACCATCATGGTAGTGGTGGATAAATTGAGCAAGCCCGCTCATTTTATCCCCATCAAGTCGACTTGCAAGGCAATAGACATCGCCCACGTATTCATGAAGGAGACATTCAGACTACATGGTATGCCTAAAGAGATCGTGTCTGACAGAGACATGAAATTTACTTCCAACTTTTGGAAATCCTTGATGGTTGGTCTGGAGACCAAATTACTGTTTAGTACAGCCTATCATCCTCAAACCGATGGATAGATGGAAAGAGTGAACCAAATATTAGAAGACATGCTAAGGATGCATGTAATGCATCAACCCAAAAAGTGGGAAGACTACCTGCCATTGGTGGAATTCGCTTACAACAACAGCTGCCAAGAATCCCTGCAGATTAGTCCTTTCGAAGTCCTCTATGGTAGGTTGTGCAACACTCCAAATAGTTGGAGTAATATCGTAAACAAGGTTACTATTGGACCTGACATGTTGAAAGAAATGGAACAACAAGTGACTGAGATAAAACAAAATCTAAAGGTCGCTCAGAACCGACAGAAAAGTTACACCGACCGAAAGAGAAATCCAAGAGAGTTCAAGGCAGGAGACCACGTATATCTCAGAGTTAGGCCTAGGAAGAGTTCCCTGAGGATGGGAGCTTGTGCCAAGTTGGCACCTCGGTATTGTGGACCTTTTGACGTTCTAGATAGAGTGGGACCTGTAGCCTATAGGCTAGCACTTCCTCCCATAGTAAAAGCACATAATGTTTTCCATGTTTCATTATTGAAGAAATATGTACATGATTATAATCATATAATTGACTGGTTTGTGATCTAGGTGGAACTGGAGGGAGAATTCCTGCCAAAAACTCAATGCATACTGGACAGAAAGGAAACCCCACTCAGGAATTGAACCATTGCACAGGTCAAGGTGCAGTGGAAACATTTTGGCCCACATGAGGCTACATGGGAAATGGAAGATGCCATGAAACATGCATATCCGATTTTGTTTACTTCTATACATACATGTCATATTGATAGATAGAACATCGAGGATGATGTTCCTTTAAGAGGGAGGGAATTGTAACACCCTGTTTCCCCTAGTTTGTAAAAATAACTATATTGGCCAAGAACTATGGCAAACTCAAAGATGTGAATGTTTGATTTGCAGACCTTTGTAAAAAAGGTCGATGAATGTAAATTATATCATGAATATGTGTCGCATGATTGCTGGGAGGGGATGTGCTGAAAGAGACCATGATGGTTGATGAGAGGCGGTGGAAGGGGCCGGGAATGGCTGCATTAACTTCCATCGAACTGAAACCGTACTGGTTTGTACGTGCTCGGAAACCAAAGCTCATTCTCTGACCCCAGAATGAATTACCTGCCAGGATGGTAGGTGGGGAGGCTCCTCAAGAGTAAATGAGGGGATGGGGGTGAACTGCCCATCCACAAAAGCTCTCAGACCTGACCACAGACAGGGAAATTCGTGCCACATGCAACCTCATAGGAAAAAAAGGCAAGGAAAGAAGTGTGGAAGGGGGGGGGAAGAGCGCACGCGACAGAAATCGTGGGAGGAGAACTAGAGGAACTCCGAAAATACAGAGAGTCATGAGCATTGGAGAAGGGAAGTAACCTTCATCCTTGAATTTTGTGAGATGGAAGTAGGAGACTAAGTCTCAAAGCATCGTGGTTTAGCTCGGGGGTGGCTAGTGGTAAATCCGGTTGGAATAACTGAGCCTACGGTTGGGTGGAAACGAGCATCCCTCTCAGCATTCACATCACGTCCGAAATTTCTGATAAGTGTTATATCTTGCATTTGGAATTGAATGTCCTGATCACATGCTCATTTTTATACAGAGATTCATGAGCAGAGGAGAAGGGGAGTAACCTTCATCCTTCACTTCCGTGAGCTGGAAGTAGGAGACTGAGTCTCAAAGCATCGTGGTCTAGCTGGGGGGTCGCTAGTGGTAAATCCGGTTGGAATCACTGAGCCTACGGTTGGGTGGAAATGAGCACCCCTCTCTGCATTCGCATCATGTTCGAAATTTCTGATAAGTGTTATATCTTGCATTTGGAATTGAATGTCCTGATCGCATGCTCATTTTTATACGCTCGTAAATAGTTTCTGTATAGAAGTGGTTGCCTTGTTCTTTGATTGGAAATAATGGATGCATGATTATACTGATATAACTACAAATCCGTTAATGTATGGAATGTGTAAGTTTGGGATACGAGTCCATTCCCCTAAGGATCGACCCATCTAACTGGGTTTGTGCTATGCCCTGGCTTATCCTCCCGAAGGCACCTTTTTTGGGAAATTTCCCTCGCTTTCCAAAGTCGGAGTGAGCCCCTTGATAAGACTACCATTGTAGTAAATCCACGAGTTTACCTTTCCCTTGTCGTGAAATATATGGGCTTCGGAGTTTCGGCTCCTAGGAAACCCAGGCACAAGACCCCTTGTCTGTGCACATCGTGAAATCCTGACTTGCGAAACCCCGAAATGGGCTTAGTGAATATATGGGCTTCGGAGTTTCGACTCCTGGAAAGCCCAAGTGTGAGACCCCTTGTCTGCGCACATTGCGAAATCCCGACTTGCAAAACCCCGAAATGAGCTTAGTGTATATATGGGATTCGGAGTTTTGGCTCCCGGGAAACCCAGGTGCAAGACCCCTTGTCTGCGCACATCATGAAATCCCGACTTGCGAAACCCTGAAATGAGATTAGTGTATATATGGGCTTCGGAGTTTCGGCTCCCAGGAAACCCAGGTGCAAAACCCCTTGTCTGCACACATTGTGAAATACTAACTTGCAAAACCTTGAAATGAGCTTAGTGTATATATGGGCTTCGAAGTTTCAGCTCCCGAGAAACCCAGGTGAGAGACCCCTTGTCTGCACACATCGCGAAATCCTGGTATGTGAAACCATGAAGCGATGTAGTGTGAAGGGATTTCGACGTTTCAGCACCCGGGAGACCAAAGGGTATGAACCCCTCATTTTCGGAAACTGCGAAATCCTGGTACGCGAAATCCCGGTAGGTGAAATCCCGAAGCGGCTTAGTGTGAATAGGATTTTGGGTTTCGGGGTTTGAAGCATCGAAGAAATCGATTCCCCTACATTTCAAACTCCCAGTTTCCGAAATCTTGATATGGTTTCTGAAGTCCTGAAATGTGAAAGGTGCCTCTTGGCTTAGCCCGAGGTCATAACCGATGATCACACGGAAGTGAGGCCTGCGCTTGGTGCTTGAATTGTACGGACGAATTTTCAATGAAAGAACCAATGGATTGGTTTAGTGAAGGTCCTAATCAGAAGACCTAGCCTACACTCGGACCTTGTAGGAATTTTGGGAACTCTGTCCCTCGATAAGAAGGAGAAAGAAAAAGGTGAAAAATCTATTATGCCATAGTGGGTGTGTGACACACGTTGTGTGTGCAGAGTTCAACAAGTGTCAGGACAACTACAAATTGATGCCGAGTATAGAAATGGAAGAGGTGTTGATTGCCTCCAATTCAGAGAATGAAAGAGAAGGAAGAGATGTCAACTTGGGAGTTGAAGGATCGAACTCCAATGGGCACGGAAGAGAATTGGATAAGGAAGGGCAAGTGATGAAAATCATTGAAAGATTGCAGAAATATGCCCGGGCTCGCCGAGCCGATAGCCGAAAGCTCATGAGGGTAAGGGATTGGTAGGGTGAATTCAACTTAAAGATGTTGAAGAACCTAGAAAGAATAGAAAGGATATTGGAAAAGGAGAGTGACACAAGAAAAATAGGGAGTCGCAGGACCCCTGAGAGAAAAAGAAGATTGAGGAGTGGTAGCAGACATCATCGTTGCTCCCCAAAGCATTCCGATAAGGAAGCACACAGTAGTTCAAGCCCATCCCCTACCAGAAAACACCAAAGATCTGGAGTGGATGAATTGAAAGGGGAGATGAACAAGATTAAGCCTCCTACGTTTGATGGAGAACATAAGAAGGAGGAAGATGTCGAAACTTGGTTGTTGGGTATGAGGAAATAATTTCAACTGCAGAATTATTCCTCTCATGCAGAGGACAAGATTTCCATGTATCAACTGAAGGGAAAGGCATCCATGTGGTGGGATCAACTTGTGCAGGTGTAGCACATCAAGGAAAGGGACATCACATGGCAAGAATTCAAGAGGTATTTCGAGAGGAAATACTTAACTAAAAGATATTATGACAGAAAGATGAAAGAGTTCTTTGAACTCAAGATGGACAAAAAAACCATTGATGAGTATGAACGAAAGTTTTTGGAATTACTGAAGTATGTTCCGTTCATCAAAGATGATTCTGTCAAGATTCAGAGGTACCTGAGTGGATTACCGCCTCCTATTGGGGATAGGATTCAGTATGATGATCCTAAGACTATGGAAGAAACAATAAGAAGAGCGAAATGCTTATATGAACAACAAAGAGAAAAGCCTACCTTTCAGAAGGCTTGGGTTGACCAGAAGAAGTTTAAGAAAGAGCAGAGGTAGAAGGGAAACAAACCTCCCTTTTTTAGAAATAGTCCTCAAGGAAATCCATCATTTAGAGAGCCGAGAATGGCATAAGTGGGAGAACACAGGTCGAGATAGATGCCCATTCAGTGTTCGGGCTGTAAAGAGAACCACAAGTACAAAGATTGTCCCCATAAAAATGGCAAAGCAAGAGTTGTCCATAATGTTCAACAAGATGAAACAGTGGAGGACATGGGCAGTAGAATGCCAAGGATCTATGTGGCCCTAGACAATAAGCAAGCTGAATTTCAGTCGCACATGATTGAAGTGGAAGGTATGATTAACAACCAACCATTTATTATTTTAATTGATTCAGGGGATAGCCATAGTTATGTAGATCCTAGGGTGGTGGAAAGTTTGCATTTATCAAGAAACAAACATGAAAAGTCTTGGTTAGTGCAGTTGGCTACAGGAACCAAGAGGAAAGTCACTGAGTTAGTTAAGTCATGTCCAGTGGACCTGAAGGGATTGAGCATAAAGGATGAATTGAATATTCTACCTTTAGGCTCTTATGACTGTTTAATTGGGATGGACTAGATGGACCAACACCATGCCCTCCTAGACTGTCGTAACAAGAAATTTACATGCCTGAATGAAGAGGAGAATCATAAAACAGTCCAAGGAATTCCCAGAGCTGTGGTTGTTAGAGAAATCTCAGCAATGCAGTTGAAAAAGTGCTACATAAAATGCTGTCAATTGTTTGCAGCCTGTGTGAAGGAAGCATCCAGAGATGAAGTCTCAAAGATTGGAGACCATGCAGTACTAACAGAGTTTGAAGACTTATTTCAGGAGGTACCTAGACTACCTCCGAAGAGAGATATCGATTTCTCTATAAATTTGATGCCTGGAGTAGCTCCAGTGTCGAAAGCTCCTTATAGAATGAGTACGCCAGAGCTGAAAGAGTTGCAATTGCAGATTGAAGAGCTTATAAAGAAGGGGTACATTCACCCAAGCGTGTCACCTTGGGGTGCCCCGGTCCTGTTTGTGAAGAAGAAGGACAGGACGTTGAGGATGTGCATTGATTTTAGATAGTTGAACAAAGTAACTGTCAAGAACAAGTATCCTCTGCTAAGGATCGACGATCTTTTCGATCAGTTGAAAGGTGCGAAAATATTTTCGAAGATAGATCTAAAATCAGGATATCACCATGTAAGAATAAAGGATGAAGACATAAGAAAGACCACCTTTAGAACAAGGTATGGTCATTACGAGTTCACAGTGGTTCCATTTGGACTGTCAAATGCACCCGCTGTTTTTATGAGCTTGATGAATGGAGTATTCAGGGACTATCTAGACAAGTTTGTCATAGTCTTCCTGGATGACATTTTTGTGTATTCCAAGTCAGAGGAAGAGCATGAACAACACTTGAGGATGGTGTTGCAAGTGTTGAGAGAACACCAGCTGTATGCCAAGTTGAGAAAATGTTTGTTTTTATCAAAGGCAGATCCATTACTTGCGGCACATTATTTCAGAAGAAGGGATCGTCGTGGATCCTGAGAAGGTTGAGGCCATCAGAGAATGTTCAGTTCCAAGGAATGTGGTAGAAGTTAGTTCCTTTATGGGTCTAGTGGGCTATTACAGAAGGTTTATTGTAGGGTTCTCAAATATAGCTCACCCTATCACTTCCTTGCAAAGGAAGGAGAAAAAGTTTCAGTGGACTGAAGAGTGTGAGAAAAGTTTCAACGATTGAAGCAACTGTTAACCAACGCTCCAATATTGAGGATTGCACATCCAAATGTGGATTTCGTGGTGTGCCCAAATGTGTGTAAAGAAGGGTTGGGAGGAGTTCTCAGTCAGAATGGTTTTGTAATCTGTTATGAATCCAGGAAGATGAAAGAGCACGAAAAGAATTATGCCACTCACGATTTGTAGTTGGCAGCAATCGTTCACACTCTGAGGAAATGGAGGCATTACCTCATGGGAAGGAGGTTTGAACTCAGAACAGGCCATAACGTTCTAAAATATTTGTTTGATCAACCAACCTTAAACGCTAGACAAAGTAGGTGGCTGGAATTTCTGTGTGAGTACGACTTTGAGATCAAGCATATCAAAGGAAAGGAGAATAAAGTGGTTGATGCACTCAGCAAGAGGGTGCATGAATTACATGCTACAACCATTAGCATGTATCATACTGATATTAAAAGCAGAATTCTAGAGGCTGCAAATATAGATTTGCAGTACAGAGAATTGGTAACCAAGCTACAGCAGGGTAAGATGCCACAGAAGATGGAAATTTATAAATTGGAAACCGATGGAATACTGTTGTAGAAGAACAAAATTTTTGTACCCAATGTCTAGTGCTTGAAACAGATGATTTTGCAGGAGATGCATAATGTGCCTTATGCAGGGCACCCTGGATATCAGAAAATAGTAGCAGCGGTCAAGAGCCATTACTTTTGGCCGGGTATGAAGAGAGAGATCACTGAATACATCGCCAGATGTATGGAGTGCCAGAAAGTTAAAGCTGAGCATAGGCACCCAACAGGGTTGCTGCAACCTTTACCCATTCTTGAGTGGAAGTGGGAAGTGGTGACAATGGATTTTATTACAGGATTGCCCAGAACAAGCAAGTTGCATGATTCAATCATGGTGGTGGTGGAAAAGCTTACAAAAGCTGCCCATGTTATTCCACTGAAAACTACTCACAAGGCAACAAATGTTGCTGATATTTTCATAAAGGAAGTGGCACGATTGCACGAAATTCCTAAAACGATTGTGTCTGATAGAGACCCGAAATTCACCTCAAATTTATGGAAAGGATTGTTCAAAGGATTCAGAATAAATCTGAACTTTAGTACAGCTTATCATCCTGAGTCTAATGGACAGACAGAGAGGGTGAACAGAGTAATATAAGACATACTAGGAATGTATGTGATGGACAAACCATCAAGATGGGAAGACTACCTGCACTTGGTAGAATTCGCCTACAACAACGGGTATCATGCATCGTTGAAGATGAGGCCATTTGAAGCACTTTATGGAAGAAAGTGCAATACTCCAGTGAGCTGGGATAATCCATCTAATAGAGCAGTAGTTGGGCTAGAGTTGCTCAAGGAGATGGAGGACCAAATGATAAAAATTAAGCAGAATTTGAAAGCTACCCATGACAGGTAGAAAAGTTATGCTCATATGAACAAAACCCACAGAGATTTCAAAGTGGGTGATCATGTTTTCCTGAAAGTGAAAGCTAACAGGAGTTCCCTGAAGCTGGGAAGTTGCGCCAAGTTGGCAGCTAGATTTTGTGGGCCATTTGAAATCCTAGAAAAGATTGGGCCAATTGCATATATGCTTGCATTACCTACATCCATGACTGTACATAATGTGTTTCATGTTTCATTGCTTAAGAAATATATACCAGATGCTAATCATGTTATCGATTGGAATGTGATTTAGGTGGAACAAGAAGGTGTCCTACAACTGCATCATGTGCGCATATTGGATAGGAAAAACAAACAGCTCCAAAATCGAGCTATAGGGATTGTAAAGGTCCAGTGGACCTGGTACGGTCCTGAGGACACGACATGGGAGCATGAAGATGTTATGCGGGCAGAGTACCCACATCTTTTTGAAAATTTTGAAAATCTTGCAGATGCAGTGTAAAGTTGCACTGAGGACAGTGAAAAAATAAGGGGACTGGATTGTAATGTCCCCAAGGTCGAGACCTGTTGTAAATTATGTCTATGAAGTATAAATATTGCATTATGAATTGTAATTATGTTTTATAGGCTGGTGAGCCAAGTTTATATAAGCTGGTGGGCTTATGTGTTATTAGGCTGGAGAGCCTAAGTGTTAAGGTCGTGAGCTTGCTTTTGTATATGTAATCATGCAGAACATTAATAAAAAATATAAACACCACTGTGTGCAGACCGACCATGATGAATGAGTGATGGGAGACTAAGCTTCCACATAATGGGTAAGGGATTTGGGGTTGGAAGGTTGGAAAGAGGGGCTAAGTGTTGAGCCTAGGGGCTTAAGTCCTTGGGAATAATATTTTAATATTATTCCAAAATCCATGTGAAATATATGTTTTATCCTAAGTTCCTAGAGAGGAACACATGATGATGGAGTGCATGTAGCTTCATGGGTGACATGTGTCGACCCAGGCACATGCAGTTAAAAAACTGCAAAAGTCAACCGTGGGGGGGCGGGTTCGGTCATTCTGTCATCCTTCACCTGAGTTCACCGTGATGCTTGTCTAAACCCGTTTTGCCTCTGCATCTTCATTTGCTTACCTGTGCACCATGAAGGAAACCCTCACGGGAAAACTGTTTGCTCTTGCATTTTTCCATTCTCCACCCGAGTCACTTTTCCATTCCCCATCCTTCATGAATTATGTTTAGCTTTGCGATCAACCTCTACGTTGATTCCCTGTCACGCACCGTGAAACTAGTGGCAAACTCATGGGCTGAGCCGTGTCTCCTATGAAGTCCAAGCACCCTGTAAATGTCTGAATCATGTTGTGTCTTAGTGTGGATTGTTGTCATTTTTGGATGTCCATACCCAAATTCTTGTTGCTGCTATCACCATGAGTTAACCAAATTGCTATTGTTGTTGTGGTTATCCTCACCGTGCGGGAATTGAGTCAGAAGGGGCTGAAGAACCAGGTTTTAAGGCCCTTAGTTGAAGAGGCAGTCTGTCAGGCCTGTGAGAAGTTATTTCCAGGTGAAGGAGTCTACTAGGAAGTGGTATTCTTCTAGAAAGAGTCCAACACCAGCTACGAAGCTCTAAGACTTCTTGATCCGTTATGTTGCCGAGACCCAGAGAGGGAGGTGAAGCACTGATGGACTGTGCTTGTGAAGGTGTATACTCCCGGGTGGAAAATGCATGTGTGGAATGAGAGTCCATGAGTAGTGGGCATAAGAAGGCATCCTGGGAAGAATCCTTCTGATTATTCTATGCAGTTTTCCCTGTAACCTCAGCCTAGACTAGGATTCCTTACCTTGGGTGGAGCTTAGTCCTAGCTCGGGGGTGACCCACTACTGAACATGATGAGTAGCGTGGTATAAGGATAGGAGGTTCGTGGAAGGCATGTACATGGTTGGTGGAATTACCATGGTTTCAAAGATAAGTATCAGCGTATGCTTAATATTTTGTTTTGCATGCCTGTGATGCTTATATGTATCATGTATTCTGTTGTGCATATGAATTATTTTTAATACCAGGGATTATTTATGTTAGCATTAATCTTGTGCTTACTCTGAGTTAAATGTGTTTAATATGACTTAAATGCATGTTATTAATTAAGTATGAGAATGATGTTGTTCCGTACAGTAGCGTTTGCCCGACCAGTGGGATGACGACCGCCAGGGACGTTACAGAAGTTGTTTCTTTCTCAACACAACCCTAAGGCTGAAAATGCATGTGGTTAAGATATAGGAAACCTCTAGACAATGAGGTGAAATTTTTGTTTTGCATTTAAAGTCAAAGAGTGCATAAATTTCTACATTTAAACATAGGGGGGATCATATAAGATACTATAATCACTATTTGAGATTTTTTCAAGGAGATCAATCAAGATCCCTTGGTGCTCAATATTGAATTTGACAAAGACTGTGATATGGTTGACTGGGTATTTGTCCTCAACATGTTGATTTGGTTAGGATTTGGAGCAAAGTTTATAGCTATGGTTCATGCCCTATTCATTGAGATATTTTCATTGGTATCAATTGATGTTGCCTTTTCAAACCTAATATACCTACACAAATCTATTAGAAAGAGGTAAAAATTATCTTGGTTATCTACTCGATGAAACTAGGATGTAGGGTAGGATTCGGAGGATGACAAAATTCAAGAATATAAAGTCTAGGTTCTTAACAATAATTTTGTTGATGAATTGATGTTATATATATATATAATTTAGTGGATGTGACCTTGGGATGTTTAAACACTTTTTCAAAACTTCAGAAGCTATTTTTAGTGACCATAAATTTGAGTACGGGATGATTTGGAGGAGGGTGATCCCTTGGTAGATAGTCAAACACTTAGGGATACCTTTTTAGGATGGTATCTTCCCTTATGCTATGCGGTATTGGTGTAGGGATAAATTTAGTGCAATATGTAGATGTGGAAATCCAAGGATCTACCTTTGACGGTAAGCCTATTATCATCTATGAAAAATTTAGATATGAGCAGGTGATAGAAGAACATGGGATAATGATAGTGCAACTCATAATTTAGGCATACTTCTAGGAAGTGTAAAATTGGCATCATAAGGTGCTATGAAATACAATGTTAACATAATCACAATAGGTTTGCATGAAAACACGACAAGGTGCTAAAGGAAGATGGGAGGTCATATGGAGGAAGGAAAAATAAGATGTTTGACATTAGGATCAAGTATCCAATCATATGTTTTGTTGTATTAGGGTTGGGGGGAAGTCATCTAGTGCTAGAGTAGAAGAGCATGATATAATTCATATTGTATTCTATAAATTCCTTGCATTTTGATTAATTTGAATGATTATACCATTGTCCTCGTGACATGACATTTGATTATGTATGTTGTCTAAGTGTATGATATTATTTGATATTGTTGGTGTCTCCTTATTCTAACCACATTATTTCTTATCATTTATCATATAATGTGAAATTTGGCGGGCTATGCATACCACACTCCCAACTACACCATTTTTGGTCATTAGAGGAAATTTGCTCCAAAAATGGGTCTTATAAGAAAAATCATGCTTGTTGAATTGGAAATTCAATAACCAATAAAATTTCAAAGAATTGTTCAATCAACCATAATAGTTGAGTTAGACATATAAAAGTCAAGGATGATTTTGTTATGTTTATATTTGACGATATTTAACCATATATACACCTCAACTTAGTTAAGATCTTGGTGAGATCTTCTTGGGATATGTTCAATATCTTTGAAATACTCAATATTGAATGTTTTCAACTATTAGTACCTTTGTTATTTATTGTATGATATCTATTATAATTTATTTATTATATTTCCATTATTATTATATATCAATAATAATGCGTGTTTCAATTATATATTAATAATGTATTGTTATTTGTATATTATATAATAATAATATTATATCATATAGTTATTAATTTATCATATTATATATATATATATATATATATATATAAAAGAAGGAAAAAATATAATTATAGATGTTCTACTGCTGGGCTGCCACGAGGGAAACTAATCTAACTAATCTAGTAGTAGAACATATGCTTTATTGAGCTTGTTTCTCAAGATATATCAAAATAAAGACCATCCACAAACGTTTTACAAAAATTATCCCAAAACTTATTACAAGAGTTGTCCAATTTTTTTTATAAGTCTGAGTATTGGTGCTCTTAAATATATAGCCATATATACTAAAAAAGGGAGATAACATGATAGAAAATTAAACAAAAGATGGAGGAGCGTCCCAAGGAACCTGGGTGGTTTCCTCTCCATCAACAATGAAGATGATTCCTTGTTTAATAGCCATGATGTTGAGTTTATTGTCCACTAGTTGGTTCTGAAGTTGAATGTATTCGATTTTCCCGACCATCTTTGTTTGAGAAACATCCCTACTAGTGATGGATTTAGCTAGGATGGTCTTCATGTGCCATTAGAGGTCGACAGTGCGAAGATATTTGGTATCTATGGCACATGTTGATCCAGTGTCGAGAAGAAGAGGCACAAACTCCACATCCACTACAACATCCGGGGTATTCGTCCTCCCATGGAGGGCCTCGTTTTCAAGACTCTCAATGTCTACTTGAGTTTCAAGAACGTTTTTATTGTAGTAGTCTTCCATAATGCCAGTCTCTTCTTGGTGGATTCTTGACCGGGGTTGAATATTATGGATTCTACCTCTTCCCCTCGGCTTCGACGTGTCCATTGAGGTCCCATTAAACTGGGTGCTTGGTAGACGAAGGGAGCAACGAGGAGTGATAAGAGCCAAATTTCTAGACCTTGCACACTTTCCAAATCCAATTGGAGTTCAAGAGCCTGCGATAGAGTTTGTAACTAGAATGAGGGGTCAAGCCCACCATTATGTTAGTTGTTATTCCCCTCGTACCATATCCAACAGATCACTTTGAATGCAGATCATAGGCATACTTGGTGAATAAGTTACTGCTGAGGCTGAGTGTCATCGTTCAGAGCTTGGATTGAATGATGAAGGTACTAACTGAGTCGTCAAGCCAAAGTCGAGATCGAGGCCTCATGGTCAAGGTGTTGTGGAGCAGTCTACAATAACTGATGGAGGGCATAGTCATATTCGCCAACGCAAACCCACTGACCGACTTTAACTCTGAGTTAATGTTGAGTATTGTAAGGAGGTAAGAGGATGCCTTGAAAAGCTTCAGGAAGGGATTTTTGCTAGAACCCGAATAAGGGGAGTTGTAATATATTTATTAATTTAGTATTATATAATAATTAATTTATATTAATTCGTAGACTATGCACTTGACCTTTTCATATTTAATTCATACAGATATCCTATAATAAGTCTAGCACATTCATTTGTATTATATTATAAGAAGTATATCCTCTAATACATAAGTTTCATTCACATTTGTATTATAATATACTAAGATATACTAAGTATTGACCTTTCCCTATGTTTGCATTCATAGTATTATTTTATTATAGTTATTAATTAATATTATATTATGACTATATTATATATTTAATATTATTATATCATATTCTACATTTATTCTAATGCTACCACATTCACATTCATTCATGGTAGTATTATATTATAGTTATTAATTCTTATTATATTATTATTATATTCTATATTCTATATTATTATTTTATGTCTATATTATAAATTATTATTATATATTAACAATAAATTATTTATTCTATTTTTATGTTATATAGTAATAGTAATTATTTATTATGTGATATTTATTATTATTTATTGTCTATGCACAAGAATCTAAATTCCCATTATTATTTTTAATTCTCATCTCATAATCTTAGATTAGCTTAGCTTATATAGCAATGTGATATCACATACATGGATTATTATTTTATAATTCCCTTAGGGCCCATTTTGGGAGCAAATTTCCTCTAATGATTAGAGTGAGATTATAATATCTAAAAGAAATAATTGAGGGAGAGGGAAGGCCCAAAGAATACGACAAGAGGTCATAAGATAAGAAATGGTGTGTGAAGAGGTGGAATGATGATCGTGAACAAAGAATTGCAGATGCTAAGGAAAAGAATATAATAATTATAGAGCAGACAACAAACCAAGGAAGCCTAGGTAAGTGGCTCAAAACTAGAAGAAGAAGAAAGTGAATTTGAAGATGGAGATGTCACAAGACAACTAATAAGGGTACTGAAGTTCAATATGAAAATGAAGATTCAAGTTTCTTGGTGTGGTAGAAGCTCAAAGAAAAAGTAATTTAAACTAGCTCACCTAAGTGAAGAGATGTTTCCAATTTAAGATAATTGAATAACATTAAAGAGTGATTTCACAAGCTACAAGTTGAAGGGAAACATTGTAGTTTGATGAGATTTTGTGAAGCATGGGAAAAATATTAGGGTTTGGAGCAAGATGTTCACTAAGCTACAAGAGAAATTCTCGATGAGGACTACAAATAGAAACTATTTAAACACTTGCAAAACATATTATGAAATGAGTGGAGTGTACATGAGTGAACAAAAGAGATCTACACGATTTTAATTTGAGTTGGACATGAAGAGGCCAAAGACGTGTGTTTCAAGGTATGTGAATGGCCTAAAATTTGCAAGTCAATACGTGATTATCTTTGCATAAGATATGTTCAATAGAAGAAACTTATATATTGGTGCTAAGAGTAGAGGATAAGTTAGCATGCAATGCTATAGACATAATTTAGGCATAGGGCATGGCATTGGTTATGATGGTGGAAGATGTCACGATTCCACACAAAAGGTGGAAAATGTGTATGATGTGAGGACTAACAAGACATATGAGCATAACACAATATGTATAGGCTGAGGTAGAGGTTGCAAATTTTACAGAGAACAAGGAAGAGGAAATGGTGGTTACAAGTGATTACTAGATTGTTATACATGTGGAAAAGAAGGGAAAAGGTCATTTTGGTTTCCATAGAGAGAATGCATGGATACACGGACAAATGACTTAATTAGTATAGGGAGAGGTGCCAAAGGACCAAATGATAGTTGCAATCACAATGAAATATGGAGAAAACTATATAATGCATAGAGGGATAACTATACTAGAGATATAACAACAAGCACGAGAGAGTAGAATATCATCAAAACCAAGAGTAAATTTGGAGAATGTTATAAAGTTATTATAGATAGCGAAAGCACATAAAATGCGGTCATGATGAAGATGGTAGAAAAAAATGATTTAGTGTGACATAAGCACCCACAACCATATATAGATTATGTTAGTTTCAAGAATGATATGAAGTGATGGTGACAGATCAATGTGGGGGTGTCACTCAATATAGGAGAGTATATATATGAGATTATGTGTGATATCATTCCCATGGATTCTTGCAATTCATTATTGGAAGACCATGGCCTTATAATATAAGTGTTGTGCCCAACGATAAAAACACATACACAATCACCAAGGATTAAAGGATATTCTAGTTGCTTCCATTGAAAGATGAAGAATTCAGGGAGGTGTTGTTGTTTGCAAAGAAATTCTTGAGTATGATGAAAGAGCTAAAGGAATGATAACAAAGCAATGTGAGAAGGGAATCCCTAATAAAGTGAAGAAATTATTGGAAGAGCACAATGGCATAGTTCAAGAAAATTTACCATAATCGTTACCCGCAAAGAGGAAGATAACACTTACATAGAGTCCAATGGAAGGCACATAGTTGAGTCAACAACTTGGAGATTTATTGTCCAAGGGTTGTTGAAGGAATTGGTTAGGGAGAGCATGTGCATGGTTCCAAATTTAATTACACAAAAGAAATATGAACATTAGAGGATATGTACAAACTCCAAAGTGCTAAACAAACTCACAACTAGATACAAGTTCTTTGCCGATGATACATGATTCAATGGACAAAAGTCTCCAAATGCTTCACAAAAATTGATTTGAAGAGAGGATATCATTGATTCAAATTAGAAGAAGGGGACTAGAGGAAGACTATAATCAATACCAAGGTGATATTATACAAGTGGTCACTTATCTTATTTGGGTTGACTAAAGCACCATAAAAGTGTTGAGATCATATATTGGTGTTGTTCACATTGATGACATTTTGATTCCATTAGGGTGCAAAAAGAGCATTTACAACACTTAAAGCATTGAGAAAAAACTAATTACACGTTAACTTGAATAAATATGAATTCTACAAAAAAAAATTAAAATACCATCAATGCAACAAGAGCAATAGTTAATGGGATGCATATCTACAAAATTCAATAAGATTTGCAATACAAGAAAAACAAGACTATGTTGTAGCAACTATAGCTGCCAAAATAATTTGGAAATATTTTAACAAAGGCTAATAGCTCCATGTTATAGCTGAAAAATATGTGAAAGCATAAATTAAATGAATGCGAAATTTTTTTACAAAAATATTACAAAATAAATAACTATTAAAATAAATAAGTCATTGTCGATTTGATAGAATAAATGGCATTGCCCTTGCAAAAAGTGGAAAACACCCTTGGCTTTCCATAAATCCATTACCCACAATCACAAGTGAGAAACCCTACCAAAGTCCATTGGCCACAATCACAAGTGAGAAACCCTACCAACAAACTCAAGACTTTTTTATTATATATTTATTTTAATTGTTCTTTTGACTTTCAACATTTGCAAAGGGACGAAAGACAACTAAAAATTAAACAAGTGTTGCATGGTAGCAAAGTCCCTGCTAGGTTGTGATGGGAGTAAATGCGACCTAGTACAGAGACATGGCTAGAAAGTTGAAATACATGTGGTTTGCTTGTAGAACATAGTATTCCTGAATTAGTTCTTTCCGAAAAATATAAAAAATTATCAACATTTGAAAGGTTGTTGGACACAAAAAAAATAGCATTATCGAATTAGCTATCTTTAAAACAAGGACTCCTAGACATAAAAGAAATTGAAATTTATGAAATTATAGGTTCCTGGACCTAGGCTGGAGGGTCAAAATTGGGCCTTTGATGTTCCGTACCCTACAAATAGCACTGACAATTCCGCGATACACAAATTGAGAAGTGGAGTTGCAGACTATAGAAATTTAAGAGAAATATGTAAAAGTACATACGAAATATGTACTTTTATAAAGTAGATATTTAGTTCTATACATACGAAATTTGTACTTTTATAAAATATGGAGATGATATTTTAGAGAGCATGCACGGAGCCCTCGTTGCATACTTAGCCAGTTTTTGGATCGCGGGTTCTCGGGTTGGAGGGCTTCAAATTGAGACTCAGATGTTCCATGCACTACAAATAGGACCGACAGTTCCGCGATATACAAAATCAAACGCAGAGTCGCGGACTATAGAAATTTACCAAAAATTAATAATGTTTGTTACATATCTATGGAAATGACATGAACATTTAAAATCCTATGATAGAATAGTAGTAACGTCTGTTACATAGGTTCGTGGAGAAAAACAAAAAAAAAATTAGCATTCTCGAATTAGTTTGATTCAAAACTAAGGCTTTTCTTGGACAAAAAAAATATAGCATTGTTGAATTAGTTTTCTTTGCACACGTTTTATAGAGCATGCACGGAGCCCTCATTCCATACTTAGGCAGTTTTTGGATCGCGGGTTCTTGGGCTAAAAAATGGGCCTCTATTGTTCCATTCCCTACAAATAGCAACGAGAGTTTCACGATATACAAATTGACAAGCGGACTTTCGAACTATAGAAACTTATTATAAAATAAATAATGTCTGTTACATATCTCTGGAAATTAGATGAACATTTAAAAGTATACAATAGAATAGTAAGAACGTGGTTCAAGACAAAAAAAATAGCATACAAGAGGACAAAAGAAATGTAGCAGATCCAAATTAGTTTTCTTTGGAACAAACAAGAAAGGTTCCTGGAAACCCAAAATTTAGTATACAATAAAGGCATTGTTGAATCAATTTTCTTTGGAATTTATCAAAAATTAATAATGTTTGTTACATGTTTCTGGAAATTTAAATGCATTTGTCATATAGACTGGGATTGGGGCTCCCGCAGACCATAAAAAGAAACAAGTACAAGAAGTGCGTGACAGTAGAGAGGAAGACCTGAAAAGAAGAAATTGGAAGTTATGAGTCTTTGGTTATAGTTTTCTATATAAAGAGGTCATAAGTGGATTGATAAAGAAAAGAAGATGACAACATAGAGTTAAATTGGATTGATAAAGAAAACAAAATGCCAGTATAGACTTACTATGAAGCCGATGCATTTTTGTTGATGTCGTCCATGGTCAGTGGAGTCCTATTGGCTGGTTGTAGCCCTTCCTGGACGAGGTTGTCCATTCTCTGTTGGAACCATTCTTCGATGTAGATTTTCATGGGAGTCGTGTTGATTTATTCCTGGATTTTTATGTCGTAAAGGTTGTTTTCTAATTTCCTTAGATCCATTGAAATACTAGGCAGACTCTATTCAATTTCTTCATTGTGTAAGGCATAATCCAGTACCCAGCGCTCGTGCTCTAGATGATGTTCAAGTATGTTGTAAAACTTTTCGAAAGACAACCCCTTTAAAATATCAACTTGCTCCTGGAAGTCTTCTTTGGTGATTGACAAGGATTTGAGAATTAAGTTACGATCTTGAACGTCATTGGTAGTTCCCGCTAATTCCATCTGGAGCATGCTTGTGAATAAATGTTCCTTTTCTGATATGACTTGTTTACATGATTTGACAATGAGCTCCAGGTTGTCAACTTTATTTTGCCATCATGCTTTTACTTTTTTGGTGCACTTTGGGGAGGGGAGTTTCTTCTGTCTTCTTTTCAGTTCCGATGTGTTGATGACATAATCAACAAAAGGGGCCAGTACCTGATGATAGAGAATCTATTCATTTTTTAAATTCGCCTCCAAATGTTGCAGCAAATCATTGGCCTTCTTTCCAAAGGAAACTAAATTTTGTGATGTTTCCCAGGCTTCAGTAACTAGCTGCATTTATTTGTTGATGTTATTCTCTACAAGGGATCTAAAGCATGCAAGGAGGGTAGAGGATAATTTCATCTTCGTTGCAGTGGTAGCAGGCACAATTTTTGCCAAAGGACTGGAAAATTTCGGGGTTGTAATGAAAGCCTGCTCAAATTTGTTGAGGCGGTGTTTCAGATCGACATTTTTCGTCTCAATTCCTCCAATGGAATCACGAAGAATTTCACCGATTACTTGGTGAAATGAGTAGATTTGGGACAACGACATTTCTCTAAAGTTAATCTCTGTGCGAGATTTGTCTTTCCTGTTTGTTACATCTCTCTTTTCAATGACCATACTTTTAGATTGGTTGTCAAAAATAATGCTCTGGATTACGAAGGATTCATCTATGTCAAAAAAGTCGGTCTCAGATATTTCCACTGTGGATGATCTAATTTTCTACATGTGCTCAGCTTCAATTTCAAGTTGCAGTTTTCCACTTTCAATTTCGGGTTCCTTCGCCTACCCTACATTGTTTTTTCTCTTCTTCGTGAGTGGAATTTTGTGAGAACTATCAATATTTATGCGAGTAGGGTTCTTATCTCCTCCTTTGTTCAAATATTTCAGGGTTTCTTTCTTATTGGGGTGGACCGTTGAAGCGATGCTTTGTGATGTCATGCTCTTGGGAGTGCTGGCGGGCGACTGGGTACTCTTCTCACCAAATACTTTTCCATGTCGTCTGTACAATTCAATCGTGCTTTGCAATGTCTCTATGTCTCAATCAACACAAGCAGGATTTTTATCGACACTGTCCCTATCTTAGGTCAGGTGTATATGGATAAAAGAGGTGTTAAAGCCAACACCCAACAAATGTTGTCGAAAAATGCCATTATGGTCAAATCCTTTTAGCCTTTCAGTGTACGTTAGGTTCAGTTTCTTGAAATGGGCGGAAAACTCCTCAATCTTGTTGATGTTTCTGCACACGAAGTCTCCGACTTTCCAGGGAAGAGGAATGAACTATTTTTTTTTTCTTGTCATGGAAAAAATGAAACCAATGGTTGTATTGCCTTGCTATTTCTGCAACAAACATCTTGTCCGTGATGTGGCATGGAAGGAAGGAAGGATTTTCCTTAGAGCCAAAGACCATGAGGACACTATGATTTTCCTCTTGCTCAAGTGTGCCCTTCCTATTCAAAAACTTGGTTACCTGGATAGACATCCGTGGAGCATCCTTGCCTAACAGTATATCTTTGAAAACTAAGACAACGCCACTAAAAACTTCATAAAAACAATGGGAGGCCTTGTGCCTCCACAGGGCCTCGTGCCAGAATGTTACTGGGTCGAATCCACAGTCTATTTTATTGGAAAGAGAAAGTTTTGGAAACGGGAAGCAATACACAATTGCGAAAATCAAGTAGGATGACATATAAAATTTATTTGATTCTTTGAATCGTGGCAACTGGGAATAGAGATCAATGGAAATTAGCTTCCCCCAACTGAAAATGCATTGTTCCTTGACTGTGAAATACAAAATATAAATAATTATATGGGAAATGCTTGCTGTGGATACATGTCCCATTATTCTTGTAAACAACCAAGCAATTTCCTGGAATGGATTTATAAAGGAACTTACCTGCAACCTTGTGATATCTTCAGGAACTGTTGTCGAGTCTTCGAGGAAGTTGGCTAAGATGTCCAACCCGTTATGATGTTTTTCTATAAACTACTTGCAGTCTTGTCCTCTGAACGTCAATGTTGGCTTCGACAACTTTAACATATCACATAAGACTCGAGGTGACAAAGAAACAAGAGAATGGTCGCGCAGTGAAATAACTCTTTGGTCTGAAATATATTTTTCAGCGCACTAAGAGACCACCTTCTTACAGTCAAAAACATCAGGGACACAACCTGCATGAGTGATTCCAGAGGTCCAAATCACTTCGCTCTGGGCGGAATGGGATGAATAGTAAAAGTATGCCCTAGACCACTGGAAGTTCTGATCCTCATGTGCGAGAATATTTAATGTATCTCCACAAAACTGTTGTTGACCTGCTGCCATAAGTCTACAAGAACATTTGTTTGTTCCAGACAATGAATGAAATGAAAAGTTGGAAGGGATAATATAACCCTGGACAAATTTTGGTCCAAAGCATGTCAATGGGAGATGTCCTCGAGACTTTCATTGATTAATGACAATTTGGACGGCTGTTGCATGATGTGTTGTTAACATTAAACACTAGTAATTGCATACATAGAACTGTGAAAATGGCGGATATCACAATGAGAGATTAAGCATTGTAGATTTCTTGAGCGGCCCAACACGACGACGCGTGTTCGAGATGAACAAATGGAAGGGACAAAATAACTCTCCACACATCTTGGTTTAATGCGTAATAATGGGAGATCTCCTCGAGCGTTTCACCCATTAATGACAATGTTGACGGTTCCTGCATGGTCAGCTATTAGCATGAAAGTTTTCTAATTGCATAGTAAGAAAGTATGGAGGTCACGGGAAGGGAAAAAAAATAGGTACACAATAGGTAGTCAATTTGTATATTGTGCAGGGTGCGATGCCACTTGTTTCATACCTATGTGTCCAGTTGTCACTACTAAGAGCTAATTTGGTATTGAAAATAATTTTTTAGATTCTGTTAGATACTTCATAGGGAATAACATCCGTAAACAATAGCAATCTCCACCCCGCCAACCCTACATTCCGTGTGTGAATTTGTATATCGTGGAACTAGAAGCGTTGTTTGGAGGACACAGAACAATATAAGTGCAATGTTGAGTCAGTCAGTCTGCAGGTCCGCCTGTCAATTTGTATATCGTGGAATGGTGGGCGCTATTTGTAACACACACAACAATGGAGGCCTAATTTTGAGCCCGCCTGCCCGAGAATCCACAATAAAAAATGCCGCTAGGTATGGAATGCAGAATTCGTACATGCTCTAAGATATCATGTCCATACTTTATAGTCCCATAATACAGGGGAAGAAGAAAAGGGAAAAAGGACAGAGTAGTTAACAGTCGAATTGTAGATCACGAAAAATTTGAGAGGAAGATGTATATAATGGAACAAAAAGAAACAGAGTTCAACTGCGCCAACTCGGCAACTGCGGGCATAAAATTCACCAAGTATGAAAAGGAACAACGACCAGTCCAAGTCGCCATGCGAGGATATAGATGGAGATGAAATTGGTGGCAACCCGACAATAGTGGACATAAAATTGGCCAAGTATCGAAAGCAACAACGGTCGGTCAGATTCGTTAGATGAAGATAAAGATATGTCAACCTGCCAATGCTGGAGTTGCATATTTTGTGAACCCGACAACAAGAGGATCCAAAACAGGCTGAGAAGGTGTCTGCAGAGGAGGCGAGGCCCAAACCTTCTAATTGTGTCGCTCCGAACATTTGAATGCATAATCTATAACACGAAAGAGTGGACGATGTCGGAATCTGGTAGTCAATTTATATATTGTGGAGAGTGCAATCCCAACTGTTTCGTACCTCTGTGTCCAGTTCTCACTACTAAGAGCTAATTTAGTATTCAAAAAATATTTTTAGATACTTTTAGATACTTCATAGGGATTAGCATCCGTAAACAATGGAAATCTCCACCCCGCCGGTCCTGCATTCGATGTGTCAATTTCTATATCACGGAAGTGGGAGCGCTGTTTGGAGGACACAAAATAATAAAAGTGCAATGTTGAGTCAGCCAGTCTGCAGGTTCGCTTGAAAATTTGTATATGGCGGAACTCTATGTGCTATTTGTAGGCCACAGAACAATGGAGGCCCAATTTTGAGCCTGCCCTCCCAAGAACCCATGATCCAAAATGTCGCTAGGTATGGAATGCAGAATTCGTACATATTCTATAAAATATCAGGTCCATATTTTATAGTCCCATAATACACGGGAAGAAAATAAGGGAAAAAGGATAGAGGAGTTCACAGTGGAATTGTAGATAATACACAGGAAGAAGAGAAGGGAAAAAGAACTAAGTATCTTGTAGAAAATCATCTAGTGTTTGATTATTAATGCAAATGCTTTCGAATCCCTGCTGAGTTCTCACCAGTTAAGGCATAAATTGCAGATCACAGAAGTGTCTTTTGTACCACTGTGTCCACTTGTCACTAGTAAGAGCATTGTTGATGTATATCAGGAAAGACGCGAAGTTGTTGGGGATGGAAAGAAACAACAGATAATTTGAACAAATTTAATGTATACAAGGAACCCGCGGTGGAATTGTAGATCACAGATGTTTTGAGTGCAACATGTATATAGTGGAACGATAAGCAACTGGGTTCGCAACCGTCAGCCCTGCAGCGGCAGGCATAAAATTGGCTAAGTATGGAAAGGAACAACGGTCGGTCGGATCCGTCGTGCGAGGATATAGATCGAGATGAAGACATGTCAGCCCACCAAGTCTGGAACCAGATACCATAGAAACGACACTAAGTATATAGCCGATCTGGAAATCGTGTCCATAAAATTTCCTAGCTATGGAAAGGTACAACGGTCGATCGGATTCATCATGTGAAGATACAAATGGAGATAAAGATAAGTATCTGATAGTCGAAAAAACATTTTTTTTTCCATTTATTAATGGTAATGTTTTCGAACATCTGTTGGGTTCTCACTAGTAAAAGCATTAACTACAGATCATTGAAGTTCTTTGGCTGCAACATGTATATGACGAAACAAGGGACATAGGTACTGGGTACCGCGAACCCGGGGCCTGGTGCCCAGATAACTGGCTAAGTATTGGCCAAGACAAAGTTTTGATGTCTATTTCAATAGTATTCATACTAGTATCTATCAATGGAGAAAGTTTTCAAATTTATTTGAATAGTATTCATACTAATATATATTAATGGAATCAAAATTTGGTGTGACTTAAGTAATCAAAGCATAAATTGTAGACTACGGAAGTTCTTAGGCTGCAAGATGTATATGACGGAACAAATGACATAGTTGTTTAATACCACAAACCCAAACATAATTGCCTAAGCTTTGCCGAAGAGGAAGTTTTTTGTATTTATTCCAATAATACTGATATTAGTATATATGCACAGATATTATCAAATAGAAGAAGCTGCAATATATCCACCATACTCCACAGGAACATTGCGTCAACAGTTCAGCCGCCTTGTTGTAACTCATTAGTTCAATCTATTTACGGAACCCGAAGAATGGAAGCAGGATGGGTCCTCCAATTTCTTTCTTTAAATACAGGGCCAATGCCACATAAATATGGCCTATGAAAAATTATTCTTAAATGTAAAATGTAAAGAAAGAACAGAGCAGGTTTTATTTAGATTGAAGTAGTGGGCAACAGAAACAAAAGCTTGTCCTTCATGTTTAACGACACAGGGGAAGAAGGTACAAAATACAATTAAAACAAATACCAGATATTGGAAAATACTATTAAAAAATAAACCGAAATTATTCTATATTCAAATAAGATGGGTTACAAAATACAGTTGAGGCTATTTGCGACAACGATTACGATTTCGCCTGCCGTCGACCAATAAAAATCATGTACATTGATGAAGTTTCTTCACAGTTTTATTGACGTTCAAACTCTTTATTCGTAAAATACTATTTGAATATAAATTTTGGGTTTTGTACTTAATTGGTGTTGCCAGGTACATCTATGTCAGTTTTTTGAATACCTTGTCTCTTCCAGATATGGCTTGCTTGCAATGGATGTTTATTCAACATTCCATTCTTTGTCAAGTACTAATTTTCCTCTTACTAGTATTCTCCCTGTATTCGATCATCTGTTTGGTTGAGAATCCTGCCTGAGGATTTGTATGTGGAACTTCTTTGCTTTATTACAATAAATTGGAAGAAACGTCCAACCCAGATGCAAAATGCAAATTTGTTGAGGTACATAACTTCTTCGGGCAGTAGAGGTGTGGCAAGTGCATCAAATGCTGCAGAACACACCAGAACAGGTGTGGAAAGTGTATCAAATTTTGTAGATGGCATAACAATATATCTTTCCTCATAGCAGTCGAGGTATGGCGGCCCACAAAAAGGTCTGGAATGTTCGAAGGTGACGCCAAATATGTGGATTCTGCAACTACATCCAGAGGAAACTGAACAAACTTTGACAAAGAACATGCCTTTCTGTCAAGCCAACTACCAGACCCACATGCATCTCATCAAACTATGAAATAGAAACTTTTGTAGTGATAATATGTCGTTTATCCACCCATACAGTTTATGTTACCTGCCTTTGGTTACATTCACAAATGAAGTAATATTTCGCGTCATTTATGAAAATGACAGGCCATTTTGCAAGCGACTGTAAATGCGCTGCCCCCGAGGAAGACAAATTCTTCTGCGATCTGTACAATTCCATACACTTGCCAAATCTGTGTTGTTGGAAGAAGTTATATATTTAAACAAAGAACTATTTTGCACGTGACCTCAAAATCCATTACAATATGTCGTTTATCCACCCATACAGTTTCTGTTACCTGCCTCTGGTTACATTCACAAATGGAGTAATATTTTGCGTCATTTATGAAAATGACAGGCCATTTTGCAAGCAACTGTAAATGCGCTGCCCCCGAGGAAGACAAATTCTTCTGCAATCTGTACAATTCCATACACTTGCCAAATCTATGTTGTTGGAAGAAGCTATATATTTAAACAAAGAACTATTTTGCACGTGACCTCAAAATCCATTACAATATGTCGTTTATCCACCCATACAGTTTCTATTGCCTGCCTCTGGTTACATTCACAAATGGAGTAATATTTCATGTCATTTATGAAAATGACAAGCCATTTTGCAAGTGACTGTAAATGTGCTGCCCCCGAGGAAGACAAATTCTTCTGTGATCTGTACAATTCCATACACTTGCCAAATCTATGTTGTTGGAAGAAGCTATATATTTAAACAAAGAACTATTTTGCATGTGACCTCAAAATCCATTACAATTCCCAACAAAAAAAAAGAAGTTCAACAAACAAATCTCCAGGCAGCCTTTTCAACCAACCAAAGCATCAAATACATGGAGAACACCAACCATAACATACTTGTTCTTTTTTTTTCGTCCTCTCTGAGTTTCTCTTGTATAACCGAGTTTTTTTTTTACTCAAATCTCACGCCACATAAAACCAGTCTCTCTTCTTTCATCTGCTCCTCAATCACATCTCTAAGTTGTCTTACATGTCCATGACCAGGAACATTAGAATGAAAGCACCCTAAAGCGCAACTCTTTGATGATAGAGAGAAATGAAAATATGTATTTAAAAGCAACGCTGGATGATCTTCCGTAGATTTTGTGTTGATTCGTTTTAATGACAGATGTTCTCGATATTTTTGCTTATTAATGCCAATGTTTTCGAATATGTACGATGAATAGTGACTACCAACACGTATTAAAATTCCCATATCCGAGCAGATTCTTAAATATAACATCTAAGATATGCACAATATTAAAGAGAGACATGACGTCAAGGCCTCTGTGGGTGACACGTTTGTGAACTATGCTGAAGCTTTTAAGAAAACTATAAGTGCACAAGGCAAAAAAATAAAATATATATATATATATTTTCGCAAATTCAAAATGCAGGCAAAAAGAAATTACCAGATCCCATAATAGTTGCATGTCTATTCATTTTAATGGGAGATGTCCTCGAGCTTTCCAGTTATTAAAGCCCATCTTTTTGAAATGCACAATATTAAAGAGGGGCATGACGTCAAGGTCTCTGTGGGCAACACGTTCGTGAACTATGCTGAACCTTTTAAGAAAACTAAAACTGCACAAGCCAAAAAAAAAAAAAAATCGCAAATTCAAAATGGAGACAAAAAGAAATTACCAGATCCCATAATATTCACCTGTCTATTCATTTTAATGGGATATGTCCTCGAGTTTTCCAATTATTTTAGCCCATCTTTTCGAACCTGTTTGGTCGATTCTGACTTTTGAAAGCATATTTAATGTGTATTGGGAAGTGCTGAAGGTAACGGGAATGGAGCCCTATGTAACAGACGTTACTACTATTTTTCTGTTTTTTGTGCAGGAGCATATGTAAAACGTACCTAAAGAAAAGTAATTCGACAATGCTAGTTTTTTTTTCGCATGAGCCCTTGAAATTCAAATAGTCCGCAAGTCCAATGTCAATTTGTATATCGTGGAACTCTTCATGCTATTTGTAGGACACAGAACAACAAAATAAATTTTAGAGCCCGTCATCCCCAGAACCCGCAATCTAAAAAATACTTACTTTTTTTTTTGTCCACAACCGTATGTAAAATGTACGTAAACTATTTCGAGAATGTTAAATTTTTTGGACATGAGGTCCTTCAAATTCAAATAGTCCGCAAGTCCAATTGTCAATTTGTATATCACAGAACTCTCTGATTGTCAATTTTCAGTCGGCTACCTTGAGAACCCACAATGCAAAAACTGGTGAAGTATGGGATGAGGGCTCCGCGCATGCTTTATATATCTACTTTATAAAATTACATATTTCCTATGTTTAATTTATGCTCTCCAGGAAACCTATAATTTGATAAATTTCAATCTCTTATGTCCAGGAGCCCTTCTTTTAAAGAAAACTAATTCGGGAATGCTAATGTATACATCGAACACGACCTGTCATAGTTCATTACAACCTGTCTGCGAAGCCGCGTCCATAAAACTAGCTAAGTATGCAACCGAACGATGGTCGGTCGGAATGATCGTGGAACTCTCCATGGTATTTGCAGGGCATGGAACAATAGAAGCCCAATATTCAGCCCGCCACCCTGAGAACCCGTGATCGTTAACTTATGCTGTCCAGGAAACCTATAATTTCATAAATTGCATTCTCTTCTGTCGAGGAGGCCTTCTTTTAAAGAAAACTAATTCGGAAAAGCTAATGTGTACATCGAACATGACCTCTTATAGTTCGATAGAACCTATTCACGAAACCGTGTCCATAAAACTAGCTAACTATGCAACCGAACGACGGTCGCTTGCAATGACCACAAAAACATGAGAAACTATAGAGTCAAACGCAGTTTACAACAGAAGAGTAAAAAGGAGAGAACATGTATATCTCCCACACAACAAAAGGCACTCTCATAACTATGAAATATATTTTGAGGTCGACAAAATATAACCATGAAATATATTTTGAGGCTGACAAACTTTGCTTCAACGTGTAAGAGATGCAATTTACATCGCCTGCAATTCTTTAGTCTATTATTTTAATTTAATAGTATTCTATGCAAATTGCACTGCAAATAAATGTAACCAGAGATCCAACCGCAGATGCAGCATCCCAACATTGCAAACCCTGGGCAAACAAGAACATGCACCAAATAAGAACCCAGCTAAGAAGCACCAAAAGGCCCAAGTGCAGGCACATGACCACAACCCTGCAAAGTCAAATCAACCAACAATAAACAACATGCAACGAAGAAAGAAGCAAGCATCAACCACCCCCCCAGGAACGATGTTGTTCCAAGCGCAATTGCAGAAACCCAAACGTGCAAACTACAACAACATGAGCGGGCAAGGAAGAACAACAACAACATGCAAATAAGAAATCAGTGCCATGCAAAAAACAAGCATGGACCACTGAACCTGCAATGCCGCTGGAGCATATAAATTTAAAAAACGGAAGAAAATGTCTTGTAACAACCCTGTTAAGTAACCATTCAACACTACCAAGCCGGTTAGGTAAACATTTAAGTCTATTAGAAATGCACTGTAAACATTTAAGAAAAAAATTCAATGTGCCAGGTCTCTGACGTATCCCAATTTTTTTTTTTATATTTTTAGTAACAATAGTTCGAACACCAGAGAATGTATTGGAAGGGCAAACTTTGGATATGCCACCATATCAAACATTGCCATAAATTTACCTAGCATAAAATGCTAAACCAAACATTCGAATTAATGCTAGCATTAATCCACGTTCGACCAATGCATAACAAAATATATGATTCAAAAAGACCATATACGATCAAATACTTTGGATATGCCAACATATATAACATTGGGAATAGCGAAGCTGGCAATAAGACATCCAATCCCTTGTCTAATCAGATCATGACAAAGATGGTACTTTTTTTATATAAAAATCGATGTTTTCAGTTCCCTGGTTCGATACTATGGAAATATTTGTGGTCAAAGAACAGACTAATATGAATTCAACGATTTATCGATCGCTAGAGTCCCTCTACGCCTATGGCAGGGACTAAAAAGAAAATGCAAAAGAACGAACTTTTTGAATAGAAGATTGTGATAAAGAGTTTAGTGTTTTATATAACCATTCGACAGGTCTCAATTTATCAACAACACAAATTTCGAAAAAATTTAGTTCAGAAATGATCAGTGGTTGAATTTAGATTCAGTAGAGACGTCTCAATTTATCAACAATACAAATTTTGAAAAGCAAACAGATTTAGTTGCGAAATTATCAATCACTGAATGTAGATTTCGAAATCCATAACGAATAACAGTTCGAATACAACTCCTCAAAATAAGAAGTTAAAATACAATATGGATTGGGTTAATTTGGGAGTAATCTTCTTTCCTGAGTTACTTTTTCTTAAATTTTTTTGTTACTTGTTTTTAAATTTTAGGTTAATCCAGAATTCGAATTGATTTTCTGAGAATCTAGGTTGGTTTAAAATGGAACAAAACCCCTAAAGTAAGGTTCTGAAATACCATACAAAACTCAGACTACTCTTGAAAATCTGACCAAATTCAAACCCGAAAATTTAACTGAAAACGGATCTATTTGCTGCCTAGTTAGTTGAAAAACATGGAACTTGAACCGGTTAGAAGTAAGCATTAACTAAGAGTCTGCATCGTCCAGATGATGTGTGGAATTGGAGTGGCCGAACCACGTGTGGGAAAAGTGCTTCATTTAATTAAAGAGTTTATTTGGACCAGAGAGCATTTATTAGGCAAATAGCATTGCCCATAATAAATATTTAAATAAAGTTAAAACATATTTACTACAAATTTGCATTTATTAAGATTGTGCAGGATACTTAAAACAAAACAAAATAAATATTTATTGCATTTATGATGTTTACCAATTGGCTATGTGCGCCTGTGCAATCTCTCCACAGTCGAGATGGTAACACAGCGAACACCAACCATAAAATCAAACTCAGTCGATATGGTAAAGTCAAGTAGACTAACATTGTTAAATATTGATTTTGTGTAGTGATATTATTTATCTGCATACAAGTCTCACTCCCACTTCTTTGTCAGTTTGACTTCTTGTTTTTGTTTTTGTGAGTAATTTTTTTTTTTCAATAATTTAGGGTTTACGTTGATACTATTTTGGAAATGAAGCGAATTAATTGGAGATTTTATAACCTTCAAATTTAAGAAAAAACAAATTATTTTATACTGTGAAGAGAAGGATCGTTTTTTTTTTTAATAATATAATAATAATAAATTAATTAAATAAATAAATGTTATATGTATTATAATGGAAAGGAAATAATTTATTTAAGTATTGAATATATTTATAATTTTTTTTTCATATATATTAAATATATTTATAATTATAATTAAATAGAGTGGAAATAATCATTCAATTTTGAAACATCTTGTTATCTTTAGGATTATTGCAAAGGAGTTCTAGAATACTAAAATCAATATTTTTTGTTGTTTTGTTGATTTCATAAAAACTTTTGACATGGCTTATAGGAAAAACCTTTGGAATAGGTTGGAAGAGATAAAAGTGCCTCTCGAGTTGAGGGCTGTTGCAATAAGGATGTATGAGAACTTTATTGCTAAGTTTAAAAATACCGAGGGATGGTCGAAATAGATTAACTGCAATATTGGAGTCAAACAAGGTTGTCCCTTGTCTCCTACCCTTTTTGGCATATACATTGACAAGTTAGAAGATTGCTTGAAAAACATAGGTTGTGTCGGCCCTACTCTCAGTGGTATAGTCATCAATCTTCTTCTTTATGCTGATGATATTGTTCTTATGGAAAGAGGTCCCCTTGATCTTGAAAACCAACTAAGAATCCTCAAGGATTTTTGCTCCAATATGGGTATGATTGTTAATACTGATAAGACTAAGGTCGTGATTATTAAATCCAATAAGATCACTTATGATACCTTCGTATATGACAACAACAACTTGGAGGAAGTGACTTCATACAAATATCTTTGAATTGATATTCACCACAAGCTCAACTG
>JZKD02S0663504.1:0-15475 GCA_000966675.3 Picea glauca | reverse complement strand
AACAGGGCTCGGCCTTGGGGACATTACAATCCCCTCCCCTTATTTTTGCACTGTCCTCAGTGCAACTTTACACTGCATCTGCAAGATTTTCAAAATTTTCAAAAAGATGCGGGTAATCTGCCCGCATAACATATTCATGCTCCCATGTCACGTCCTCAAGACCGTACCAGGTCCACTGGACCTTTACAAGCCCTATGGCTCAATTACGTAGCTGTTTGTTTTTCCTGTACAATATGCACACATGATGCACTTGCAAGACACCTTCTTGCTCCACCTAGATCACATTCCAATCAATTACATGATTAGCATTAGGCATATACTTTTTAAGAAATAAAACATGAAAAACATTATGTACAGTCGTGGATGTAGGTAATGAAATCATATATGCAATTGGCCCAATCCTTTCCAGGATTTCAAATGACCCACAAAATCTGGCTGCCAACCTGGCGCAATTTCCCAGCTTCAGGGAACTCCTGTTAGCTTTCACTTTCAGGAAAACATGATCACCCACTTTGAACTCTCTGTGGGTTCTGTTCTTATCAGCATAAATTTTCTGCCTGTCCTGGGCAGCTTTCAAGTTCTGCTTAATTTTTATCATTTGGTCCTCCATATCCTTGAGCAACTCTGGCCCAACTACTGTTCTATCAGTTGGATTATCCTAGCTCACTGGAGTATTGCACTTTCTTCCATAAAGTGCTTCAAATGGGATCATCTTCATTGATGCATGATACCCATTGTTGTAGGCGAATTCTACCAAGTGTAGGTAGTCTTCCCATCTTGATGGTTTTTCCATCACATACATTCTCAGTATGTCTTCTATTACTCTACTCACCCTCTCTGTCTGTCCATCAGACTCGGGATGATAAGTTGTACTAAAGTTTATATTCGTTCCGAATCCTTTGAACAATCCTTTCCAGAAATTCAAGGTGAATTTCGGGTCTCTGTTGGACACAATCATTTTAGGAATTCCGTGCAATCGTGCCACTTCCTTTATGAAAATATCAACAACATCTACTACCTTGTGAGTAGTTTTCAGTGGAATAAAATGGGCAGATTTTGTAAGATTTTCCACCACCACCATGATCGAATCATGTAGCTTGCCTGTTCGGGGCAATCCCATAATAAAATCCATCGTTACTACTTCCCACTTCCACTCAGGAATGGGTAAAGGTTGCAGCAACCCTGCTGGGTGCCTATGCTCAGCTTTAACTTTCTGGCACTCCATACATATAGCGATGTATTCAATGATATCTCTCTTCATACCCAGCCAAAAGTAATGGCTCTTGACTGCTGCTACTATTTTCTGATATCCAGGGTGCCCTGCATAAGGCACATTATGCATCTCCTGCAAAATCATCTATTTCAAGCACTGGACATTGGGTACAAAAATTATGTTCTTGTACAACAATATTCCATCTATTTCCAATTTATAAATTTCCATCTTCTATGGCATCTTACCCTGTTATAACTTGGCTACCAATTCTCTGTACTGCAGATCTACATTTACAACCTCCAAAATTTTTCTTTTAATATCAGTCTGATACATGCTAATGGTTGTAGCATGTAATTCATGCACCCTCCTGCTGAGTGCATCAACCACTTTATTCTCCTTTCCTTTGATATGCTTGATCTCAAAGTCGTACTCACACAGAAATTCCAGCCACCTACTTTGTCTAGCATTTAAGGTTGGATGATCAAACAAATATTTCAAACCGTTATGGTCTGTTTTGAGTTCAAACCTCCTTCCCATGAGGTAATGCCTCCATTTATTTAGAGCATGAACTATGGCTGCCAACTCCAAGTCATGGGTTGCATAGTTCTTCTTGTGCTCTTTTAATTTTCTGGACTCATAACAGATTACGAATCCATTTTGACTGAGGACCCCTCCCAATCCTTCTTTGCATGCATCAATGCATACTATGAAATCTGCATTTGGATTTGTAATCCTTAGGATTGGAGCACTGGTTAACAGTTGCTTCAATCGCTAGAAACTTTCCTCACATCCCTCTGTCCAGTGAAACTACTTCCCCTTTATTTGCAAGGAAGTGATAGGGTGAGCTATCTTGGAAAAACATGCGATGAACCTTCTGTAATAACTAGCCAATCCCATGAAGGATCTAACTTCTGTTATGTTCCTTGGCACTGACCATTCTCTAATGGATTCAATCTTCTAAGGGTCTACCGCTATCCCATCCTTCGAGATAATATGTCCCAAGTAATGGATCCGCTCCTGATAAAACGGGCACTTGCTCAGCTTGGCATACAGTTGGTGCTCTCTTAGCACCTGCAACACCATCCTCAGATGTTTTTCGTGTTCTTCTTCAGTCTTGGAATACACCAGAATGTCATCCAGGAAGACGATGACAAACTTGTCTAGATAGTCCCTGAATACTCCATTCATCAAGCTCATAAAAATAGTGGGTGCATTTGACAGTCCAAACAACACCACTGTGAACTCGTAATGACCATACCTTGTTCTAAAGGTGGTCTTGTTGTTGTCTTCATATTTTATTCTTACTTGGTGATATCCCGATCTTAGATATATTTTCAAAAATATCTTTGCATCCTTCAACCGATCGAAGAGATCATCAATCCTCGACAGAGGATACTTGTTCTTCACCATTACTTTGTTCAATTGCCTGAAATCGATGCACAATCTCAGCGTTCTGTCCTTCTTTTTTACGAACAGGACCGGGGCACCCCAAGGCGACGTGCTTGGGTGTATATACCCCTTCTTCAAATGTTCTTCAAGTTGTAATTGCAACTCTTTCAGTTATGGTGCACTCATCCTGTACGAAGCCTTTGACACTAGAGCTGCTCCATGCATCAAGTTCACAGAGAAATCGATATTCCTTTTTAGAGGTAGTCTAGGTACTTCCTGGAATACATATTCAAACTCTTTAAGTACCTCATGATCCTCAATACTTGACACCTTATCCTTAGGCGTTTCCCCCACATGGGCTGCAAATAATTGNAACAGGGCTCGGCCTTGGGGACATTACAATCCCCTCCCCTTATTTTTGCACTGTCCTCAGTGCAACTTTACACTGCATCTGCAAGATTTTCAAAATTTTCAAAAAGATGCGGGTAATCTGCCCGCATAACATATTCATGCTCCCATGTCACGTCCTCAAGACCGTACCAGGTCCACTGGACCTTTACAAGCCCTATGGCTCAATTACGTAGCTGTTTGTTTTTCCTGTACAATATGCACACATGATGCACTTGCAAGACACCTTCTTGCTCCACCTAGATCACATTCCAATCAATTACATGATTAGCATTAGGCATATACTTTTTAAGAAATAAAACATGAAAAACATTATGTACAGTCGTGGATGTAGGTAATGAAATCATATATGCAATTGGCCCAATCCTTTCCAGGATTTCAAATGACCCACAAAATCTGGCTGCCAACCTGGCGCAATTTCCCAGCTTCAGGGAACTCCTGTTAGCTTTCACTTTCAGGAAAACATGATCACCCACTTTGAACTCTCTGTGGGTTCTGTTCTTATCAGCATAAATTTTCTGCCTGTCCTGGGCAGCTTTCAAGTTCTGCTTAATTTTTATCATTTGGTCCTCCATATCCTTGAGCAACTCTGGCCCAACTACTGTTCTATCAGTTGGATTATCCTAGCTCACTGGAGTATTGCACTTTCTTCCATAAAGTGCTTCAAATGGGATCATCTTCATTGATGCATGATACCCATTGTTGTAGGTGAATTCTACCAAGTGTAGGTAGTCTTCCCATCTTGATGGTTTTTCCATCACATACATTCTCAGTATGTCTTCTATTACTCTATTCACCCTCTCTGTCTGTCCATCAGACTCGGGATGATAAGTTGTACTAAAGTTTAGATTCATTCCGAATCCTTTGAACAATCCTTTCCAGAAATTCAAGGTGAATTTCGGGTCTCTGTTGGACACAATCATTTTAGGAATTCCGTGCAATCATGCCACTTCCTTTATGAAAATATCAACAACATCTACTGCCTTGTGAGTAGTTTTCAGTGGAATAAAATGGGCAGATTTTGTAAGATTTTCCACCACCACCATGATCGAATCATGTAGCTTGCCTGTTCGGGGCAATCCCATAATAAAATCCATCGTTACTACTTCCCACTTCCACTCAGGAATGGGTAAAGGTTGCAGCAACCCTGCTGGGTGCCTATGCTCAGCTTTAACTTTCTGGCACTCCATACATCTAGCGATGTATTCAATGATATCTCTCTTCATACCTAACCAAAAGTAATGGCTCTTGACTGCTGCGACTATTTTATGATATCCAGGGTGCCCTGCATAAGGCACATTATGCATCTCCTGCAAAATCATCTATTTCAAGCACTGGACATTGGGTACAAAAATTATGTTCTTGTACAACAATATTCCATCTATTTCCAATTTATAAATTTCCATCTTCTGTGGCATCTTACCCTGTTATAACTTGGCTACCAATTCTCTGTACTGCAGATCTACATTTGAAGCCTCCAAAATTTTTCTTTTAATATCAGTCTGATACATGCTAATGGTTGTAGCATGTAATTCATGCACCCTCCTGCTGAGTGCATCAACCACTTTATTCTCCTTTCCTTTGATATGCTTGATCTCAAAGTCGTACTCACACAGAAATTCCAGCCACCTACTTTGTCTAGCATTTAAGGTTGGATGATCAAACAAATATTTCAGACCGTTATGGTCTGTTTTGAGTTCAAACCTCCTTCCCATGAGGTAATGCCTCCATTTATTTAGAGCATGAACTATGGCTGCCAACTCCAAGTCATGGGTTGCATAGTTCTTCTTGTGCTCTTTTAATTTTCTGGACTCATAACAGATTACGAATCCATTCTGACTGAGGACCCCTCCCAATCCTTCTTTGCATGCATCAATGCATACTATGAAATCTGCATTTGGATTTGCAATCCTTAGGATTGGAGCACTGGTTAACAGTTGCTTCAATCGCTAGAAACTTTCCTCACATCCCTCTGTCCAGTGAAACTACTTCCCCTTTCTTTGCAAGGAAGTGATAGGGTGAGCTATCTTGGAAAAACATGCGATGAACCTTCTGTAATAACTAGCCAATCCCATGAAGGATCTAAATTCTGTTATGTTCCTTAGCACTGACCATTCTCTAATGGATTCAATCTTCTAAGGGTCTACCGCTATCCCATCCTTCGAGATAATATGTCCCAAGTAATGGATCCGCTCCTGATAAAACGAGCACTTGCTCAGCTTGGCATACAGTTGGTGCTCTCTTAGCACCTGCAACACCATCCTCAGATGTTTTTCGTGTTCTTCTTCAGTCTTGGAATACACCAGAATGTCATCCAGGAAGACGATGACAAACTTGTCTAGATAGTCCCTGAATACTCCATTCATCAAGCTCATAAAAATAGTGGGTGCATTTGACAGTCCAAACAACACCACTGTGAACTCGTAATGACCATACCTTGTTCTAAAGGTGGTCTTGTTGTTGTCTTCATATTTTATTCTTACTTGGTGATATCCCGATCTTAGATATATTTTCAAAAATATCTTTGCATCCTTCAACCGATCGAAGAGATCATCAATCCTCGACAGAGGATACTTGTTCTTCACCATTACTTTGTTCAATTGCCTGAAATCGATGCACAATCTCAGCGTTCTGTCCTTCTTTTTTACGAACAGGACCGGGGCACCCCAAGGCGACGTGCTTGGGTGTATATACCCCTTCTTCAAATGTTCTTCAAGTTGTAATTGCAACTCTTTCAGTTATGGTGCACTCATCCTGTACGAAGCCTTTGACACTAGAGCTGCTCCATGCATCAAGTTCACAGAGAAATCGATATTCCTTTTTAGAGGTAGTCTAGGTACTTCCTGGAATACATATTCAAACTCTTTAAGTACCTCATGATCCTCAATACTTGACACCTTATCCTTAGGCGTTTCCCCCACATGGGCTGCAAATAATTGACAGCCTTTTCTGTAGCACTTCTTCAACTGCATTGCTGAGATTTCTCTAACAGTAACAACTCTAGGAATTCCTTGGATGGCTCTCTGATTCCCTTCTTCATATAAGTAAGTGAATCCCTTGTTCCGATAGTCCAAGATGGCATGGTGCTGGTCCAACCAGTCCATCCCAATTAGACAGTCATAAGAGCCTAACGATAAAATGTTCAAATCAGCCTTCGTGCTCAGTCCATTCATGTCTACAGGACATGACTTGACTAACTCCGTGACTTTCCTCTTGGTTCCTGTAGCTAGCTGCACTAACCAATACTTTTCATGTTTGCTTCTTATCAAATGAAAAAATTCTACCACTCTAGGGTCTATATAACTATGGATAGCCCATGAATCAACTAAAATAGTAAATGGTTGGTTTTTTATCTTACCTTCTACTTCAATCATGTGCGACTGATACTCAAATTKCTTGTTTTCCAGGGCTGCGTAGATCCTTGGAATTCTACTGCCCATGTCCTCCACTATTTCAACCTRCTGAACATTGTGGATAACTCTTACTTTATCATTTCTGTGGGGGCAATCCYTGTACCTATGGTTTTCTTTACAACCCCRACATTCCATAGGTGGAAGCCTTGACATTTGCCCACCCACTTCAACCTTCCTRGGCTCTCTAAGAGATGATTGTCCTTGAGGACTGTTTCKGAAAAAGGGTGGTTTATTTCCCTTCTACCTCTGTTCTTTCTTGAACTTTTTCTGGTCATCCCAAGCCTTCCGAAAGGTAGGATTTTCTCTTTGTTGTTCAAATAAGCACTTCTCTCTTCTTATCATTTCTTCCATATTCTTTGGGTCATCATACTAAATCTTATCCCCAATAGAAGGCGGTAATCCACTCAGGTACCTCTGAATCTTGGCAGACTCATCTTTGATGAATGGAACATACTTCAGTAATTCCAAAAACTTTTGTTCATACTCATCAATGGTCTGGTTTTCCAACTTGAGTTCAAAGAACTCTTTCATYTTTCTATCATAATATCTTTTAGTTAAGTATTTCCTCTCGAAATACCTCTTGAATTCTTTCCATGTGATGTCCCTTTCCCTGATGTGCTGCACCTGCACAAGTTGATCCCACCACATGGATGCCTTTCCCTTCAATTAATACATGGCAATCATGCCCTCTACACGAGAGGAATAATTCTGCAGTTGAAATTATTTCCTCATACCAAGCAACCAAGTTTCAACATCTTCCTCCTTCTTATGTTCTCCATCGAACGTTGGAGGCTTGATCTTGTTCATTTCCCCTTTCAATTCATCCATCCCAGATCTCATGTGATTTCTGGTAGGAGATGGGATTGAAATATTGTGTGCTTCCCTACTAGAATGATTTGGGGAGAGACAACGATGTCTGCTGACACTCCTTGATATTATTTTCCTCTCAGGGGTCCTGTGACTCTCTATCTTTTCTGAGTCACTCTCCTTTTTCAATTTCTTTTCTATTCTTTCCAGACTCTTCAACATCCTTAAGTTGAATTCACCCTGCTTATCCCTGACTTTCATGAGCATTCGACTATCAACTCGGTGAGCCTGGGCATCTTTATGCAATCTTTAAATGATTTTCATCATATGTCCTTCCTTATCCATCTCTTTTCCTTGCCCATTAGAGTTTGATCCTTTGACTCCCAAGTTGACATTCCTTCCTTCTCTTTCGTTCTCTGAATTGGAGGCAATCTGCACCTCTTCCATTCATTACTCTCAATGACAACCCTATTCGATTCTGGCACTTGCTAAGCTTCTACAAACATAGGTGCAAACAACAGGGATTTGTTAGGTCGTCATTCTTAGCAAATTCCACACATTCAAAAACATTCTGATTTAAGAAAATGCTTTGACTTCACAAATTTTCTGAGTTCTGCTCGGCTCTGTAATTTTCGGGTGATAGCTCCCTCTTTCTTATCCCCTACCCTCGTAACCAAAGGTCGTGACCAAATGCTAGACTACTAGGTGCTACTCGGGCTTTCGACCTTCAAAGAGTTTAATGTACACACATCTATCTCTCGGAGTTTCGATTTACCGAATTCGCGTAAATCAGGTGGATCGACGGTCCACATTTACCCAACATCCAATGGTTAAAAATCTGCTACGGTTCTTCCTTATTTGAAGATTTCATGACTTCGGGACTTTGGGTTTCAGGGTTTCGGTAATTGGGAGTTCAAAATGCAGCGACCCAAACCACTGTTCACTCCATTCCCCGAACTCCGATACATGAGTTCTTGTACGAGATCCAATGATCCTCGATGATTTGGATCCAACGGTCCAAATCTTTTCGGAGTTTCGTGAACCAGGAGTTCACGATGCAGCGACTCCAAATCTCTTGTCAGTTCAATCACTGAATTTCGATATGGGAATTCATGTATGAGATCAATGGTTGTGAGCCTCCCCTGATCTGATGATCCAAATATCTCCTAATCTTACACCTGTCAAAGCTCTTCAGCCCTAACTTCCTCGCTAGTTGGATGAATCCAACGACTCATGGGATTTCGACACTTCTTCTTGGAAGCGCTCCACCGTCTGATTCTACCCTTGTTAATCTCTTTCACAATTCGGGACTTGGAGTGACCAAGAATTTGGCCTGCGCTCCAAGTTCACGATCCCTGAATTCACGAAATGATCCAACGGATCAAACCAACCATGATCAATGACCCACGTTTATTATGGATCCTAGGGTGGCGAGTTTCTCCATCCACTAGCCACCTTTCAACTTCTGGCTATCTTACGGTCCTCGCGATTTCGCGAGTTCTCCACAGAGAATTCTGACCGTCCAACTCTGCTTCTCAAGGACTTCTGGCCAATGACTTGGTACCCTCCTTCTAAACTTTCATCTACTTGATCCAACGGTCCCGATTCCCCATGATATGATGACTCAGATCTCATCGACATTTCGGGTATCGAGATTTCGTGTGTCACGAGGTCGAAATATTTTCCATCTTTGTCCTCCCTATTCCCGAAATGTCGATTTCTTCCTGGACAATTAATGGTCCAGATCTCTCTTAGATTGACGATTGTGATCCAATCGTGAATTCACGTTTCGTGAATTCTCATGAACTCACCCTTAGACCATTTGAAGTCACGAGTCAGCGAAAGGCTGATCACTCTCCATGCATCCTTTTCGATGGATGGTCTTGATGAATTTAGGATTTCACGTATCGCGATTTCCACACTCCTGTGCAACTCCAAAGGGTTTTAAACCTTGTGCACATTCTCCAGATTTGATATTTGTGAGGGTTATCCTTTCCTCCTGAACAGATTCTATGGCTCCAACACTTCTGGTGTGGAGTTTTGTCTCTCCCTGTGGCCATATACCACACCGGCTGTAATTTTATAATACCGCTATACCTCCTGATCTTTGTAACATGGTCAAGTAGTCCATTGACACTCAGAAACATTCTGAGGTATGAAATTAGTCCTCCAGACACAATTTCTTCTCAAAACCTCTATCCAAAGACCACTTATCCGGCCCATCCAGGCTCAACGTTGAAACTAGGCTCTGATACCATACTGTAACGTTCCCAACCATCAACCCCATGGTCGGGCCAACATTACTACGCGGAAAAAAACTACTGTAACATATTACACATTCTTATGAAATACAATTGCTTGATTACAGTTAAACACATCGTAAGCACATTAATACCGTTAGCATACATAATCCACAACATTAACAATAATTCACGAATATAGTGGAATACATGTAAACATTGCTAGAATCACAGACATGCATATTTAATTTAAATTATACGCATGTATATACTTATATTTTAGACTGGATGTAATTCACCAACTATGTGTAGACCTCCCACAAACCTCCCAGCCTTAGACCGCGTTGCTCATCACTCTCAGCAGTAGGTCCCCCCGAGCTGGGACTAAGCTCCACTAGGTAGGGATTCCTAGGCTAGGCAAGGAATACAAGAAGACAAACAGTGACATGAGAAGGATTCTCTCCTAGGAGCCACTTATGCCCACTGCCCATAGACTCTCATTCCCCACATGTATGTCCCACCCCAAGAGTATACACCTTCACTGTCACCAAGACAGTCCATCGGCTGCTAACCTCCCTTCCTTTGGGCTTCAGCAACAGACTGGACTGGAAGTCTCCGAGATCTGTGGCAGCTACAGGACTCCTTCCAGGAGTTCTCACTTCCTCCGCGCACTCTCTCACCTGGAGAGAGTCGCTCACAGACTAGGTAACCTACTTCTTCAACAAAAATCACCTCCCTCACACTGGCCAACAAGCCACACACAGTCCATCACTGCGTGGCCACAACAATCAATTGGGAAAATGGGTATGGACACATGAAATGGAAACAAATAGCCCTAAATCATAGCGCGGCTCTGCGATTACAGGATGCGTTAAGATTTTCGGCAAGAAACATAGGATGCACGACTCAACAATTACGGAACATTCGGTTCTCCCAACCATCAATAAGGAACAAACTCATCTCTTTGGTTTCAGAGATGCGTGAGGTGTACAGAGGTTCAATCACAGAGGCCAAACACGTATAGATGGAGGATGGAGGAATTGGAAGTTCGAACCCTGGGTTTAGGTGATGGTTGGAGGAATGCCCACACCACTCCTATGCAATAGTTGACAGAATGGAAAGAGAACCCCTAACACGATTCATTTCCTAGGTTAAATCACATGCGCCTGGGTCGACACATGTCACCCATGAAGCTGCATGCATCCCTCCCTAGGAGCTTAGGACAAAACATAGATTTCGCATGGCTTTTGGGATAATGTTAAAATATTATTCCCAAGGAATTAAGCCCCTAGGCTCCACACTTAGCCTCTCTTTCCAACCTTCCATCCCCCTATCCCTTACCCAGGTTTTGTGGAAGCTTAGTCCCCCATCACTCATTCATCGTGGTTGGTTCACACACATAGATGTTTTGTATTAATACTGTGCATAATTACATGTACAAAAATAAGGCTCCTGGCCTTCAACACTTAGGCTCCCTGGCCTAATAACACATAAGCCCACTAGATTATATAACTTGGCTCACCAGCCTTATAAACTTGAATTACAGTTCATAAACAAGATTTATACTTCATAGACATGATTTACAACAGGGCTCGGCCTTGGGGACATTACAATCGTCGNTTTCATCATATGTCCTTCCTTATCCATCTCTTTTCCTTGCCCATTAGAGTTTGATCCTTTGACTCCCAAGTTGACATTCCTTCCTTCTCTTTCGTTCTCTGAATTGGAGGCAATCTGCACCTCTTCCATTCATTACTCTCAATGACAACCCTATTCGATTCTGGCACTTGCTAAGCTTCTACAAACATAGGTGCAAACAACAGGGATTTGTTAGGTCGTCATTCTTAGCAAATTCCACACATTCAAAAACATTCTGATTTAAGAAAATGCTTTGACTTCACAAATTTTCTGAGTTCTGCTCGGCTCTGTAATTTTCGGGTGATAGCTCCCTCTTTCTTATCCCCTACCCTCGTAACCAAAGGTCGTGACCAAATGCTAGACTACTAGGTGCTACTCGGGCTTTCGACCTTCAAAGAGTTTAATGTACACACATCTATCTCTCGGAGTTTCGATTTACCGAATTCGCGTAAATCAGGTGGATCGACGGTCCACATTTACCCAACATCCAATGGTTAAAAATCTGCTACGGTTCTTCCTTATTTGAAGATTTCATGACTTCGGGACTTTGGGTTTCAGGGTTTCGGTAATTGGGAGTTCAAAATGCAGCGACCCAAACCACTGTTCACTCCATTCCCCGAACTCCGATACATGAGTTCTTGTACGAGATCCAATGATCCTCGATGATTTGGATCCAACGGTCCAAATCTTTTCGGAGTTTCGTGAACCAGGAGTTCACGATGCAGCGACTCCAAATCTCTTGTCAGTTCAATCACTGAATTTCGATATGGGAATTCATGTATGAGATCAATGGTTGTGAGCCTCCCCTGATCTGATGATCCAAATATCTCCTAATCTTACACCTGTCAAAGCTCTTCAGCCCTAACTTCCTCGCTAGTTGGATGAATCCAACGACTCATGGGATTTCGACACTTCTTCTTGGAAGCGCTCCACCGTCTGATTCTACCCTTGTTAATCTCTTTCACAATTCGGGACTTGGAGTGACCAAGAATTTGGCCTGCGCTCCAAGTTCACGATCCCTGAATTCACGAAATGATCCAACGGATCAAACCAACCATGATCAATGACCCACGTTTATTATGGATCCTAGGGTGGCGAGTTTCTCCATCCACTAGCCACCTTTCAACTTCTGGCTATCTTACGGTCCTCGCGATTTCGCGAGTTCTCCACAGAGAATTCTGACCGTCCAACTCTGCTTCTCAAGGACTTCTGGCCAATGACTTGGTACCCTCCTTCTAAACTTTCATCTACTTGATCCAACGGTCCCGATTCCCCATGATATGATGACTCAGATCTCATCGACATTTCGGGTATCGAGATTTCGTGTGTCACGAGGTCGAAATATTTTCCATCTTTGTCCTCCCTATTCCCGAAATGTCGATTTCTTCCTGGACAATTAATGGTCCAGATCTCTCTTAGATTGACGATTGTGATCCAATCGTGAATTCACGTTTCGTGAATTCTCATGAACTCACCCTTAGACCATTTGAAGTCACGAGTCAGCGAAAGGCTGATCACTCTCCATGCATCCTTTTCGATGGATGGTCTTGATGAATTTAGGATTTCACGTATCGCGATTTCCACACTCCTGTGCAACTCCAAAGGGTTTTAAACCTTGTGCACATTCTCCAGATTTGATATTTGTGAGGGTTATCCTTTCCTCCTGAACAGATTCTATGGCTCCAACACTTCTGGTGTGGAGTTTTGTCTCTCCCTGTGGCCATATACCACACCGGCTGTAATTTTATAATACCGCTATACCTCCTGATCTTTGTAACATGGTCAAGTAGTCCATTGACACTCAGAAACATTCTGAGGTATGAAATTAGTCCTCCAGACACAATTTCTTCTCAAAACCTCTATCCAAAGACCACTTATCCGGCCCATCCAGGCTCAACGTTGAAACTAGGCTCTGATACCATACTGTAACGTTCCCAACCATCAACCCCATGGTCGGGCCAACATTACTACGCGGAAAAAAACTACTGTAACATATTACACATTCTTATGAAATACAATTGCTTGATTACAGTTAAACACATCGTAAGCACATTAATACCGTTAGCATACATAATCCACAACATTAACAATAATTCACGAATATAGTGGAATACATGTAAACATTGCTAGAATCACAGACATGCATATTTAATTTAAATTATACGCATGTATATACTTATATTTTAGACTGGATGTAATTCACCAACTATGTGTAGACCTCCCACAAACCTCCCAGCCTTAGACCGCGCTGCTCATCACTCTCAGTAGTAGGTCCCCCCGAGCTGGGACTAAGCTCCACTGGGTAGGGATTCCTAGGCTAGGCAGGGAATACAAGAAGACAAACAGTGACATGAGAAGGATTCTCTCCTAGGAGCCACTTATGCCCACTGCCCACAGACTCTCATTCCCCACATGTATGTCCCACCCCAAGAGTATACACCTTCACTGTCACCAAGACAGTCCATCGGCTGCTAACCTCCCTTCCTTTGGGCTTCATCAACAGACCGGACTGGAAGTCTCCGAGATCTGTGGCAGCTACAGGACTCCTTCCAGGAGTTCTCACTTCCTCCGTGCACTCTCTCACCTGGAGAGAGTCGCTCACAGACTAGGTAACCTACTTCTTCAACAAAAATCACCTCCCTCACACTGGCCAACAAGCCACACACAGTCCAGCACTACGTGGCCACAACAATCAATTGGGAAAATGGGTATGGACACATGAAATGGAAACAAATAGCCCTAAATCATAGCGCGGCTCTGCGATTACAGGATGCGTTAAGATTTTCGGCAAGCAACATAGGATGCGCGACTCAACAATTACGGAACATTCGGTTCTCCCAACCATCAATAAGGAACAAACTCATCTCTTTGGTTTCAGAGATGTGTGAGGTGTACAGAGGTTCAATCACAGAGGCCAAACGCGTATAGATGGAGGATGGAGGAATTGGAAGTTCGAACCCTGGGTTTAGGTGATGGTTGGAGGAATGCCCACACCACTCCTATGCAATAGTTGACAGAATGGAAAGAGAACCCCTAACACGATTCATTTCCTAGGTTAAATCACATGCGCCTGGGTCGACACATGTCACCCATGAAGCTGCATGCATCCCTCCCTAGGAGCTTAGGACAAAACATAGATTTCGCATGGCTTTTGGGATAATGTTAAAATATTATTCCCAAGGAATTAAGCCCCTAGGCTCCACACTTAGCCTCTCTTTCCAACCTTCCATCCCCCTATCCCTTACACAGGTTTTGTGGAATCTTAGTCCCCCATCACTCATTCATCGTGGTTGGTCCACACACATAGATGTTTTGTATTAATACTGTGCATAATTACATGTACAAAAATAAGGCTCCTGGCCTTCAACACTTAGGCTCCCTGGCCTAATAACACATAAGCCCACTAGCTTATATAACTTGGCTCACCAGCCTTATAAACTTGAATTACAGTTCATAAACAAGATTTATACTTCATAGACATGATTTACAACAGGGCTCGGCCTTGGGGACATTACAATCGTCGACCAAAAATGTGCATGGAAGGGTCCTCGTGCTTGTCACACATATAGCTCCAAGAAATGCATCCATCTCAACCACATCACTATGATCCTCATCTCTGCCACACTCTCTAGACTCTGATCGAGGTTTGGATGCCTGTTGTTGTGTGTCATGTCTCCTATCTAAATGAGGTGTGGAAGATGGAGAAGTAAATAGTTCTCTAACAACTGTATGACCGCCCACATTAGGACTCTGTAGCGTCTCTATAGTGTCACTACTATGAACCCCGGGCTGAACATGCTCCAAATATTCCTTTATAAAAAAGAAAATGTTTTTTTGTGAGATAATGTAAAAGTTAAAGAACAAAGTATCATAATTGAACATATGAGTGCATTAAACAAAACAAAAAATCAAATTATGGTTATTACCTTATATGTGTTAAGTTGTGACATAAGGAGCTTGATCCTTTCTTTGACGTCCAGAGTTTATTCTGGACGATCTAACAAGCTAAATAGTTCCTTGTTAGCTTTAATGATCTTTTTTTTAATGAGAGCATCAGATCAACGCAAGAATAAAAATCATCCTCATCGGCAGAATCATGATCCACATGGACAACTGACTACATATAATTTTAGCAAAAACAATGTTATTTCAATAAAATTACATAAATAAATAATAAAAACAACGTAAAATGAATGTGGAAATTGATAATCATTTACATGTTCTGCGGCTGGCCCTTTTCCACGATCATCCTGCCACATTATAGTATAATTAGAACCCCCAAATATTTAAAAAATTGTTAATGATAACAATAAAACAATGTTAACGATAATATTTACAACAATGTTAAAGATAATAAAAATATATAA
>JZKD02S0663493.1:3790-15475 GCA_000966675.3 Picea glauca | reverse complement strand
TGTCAGACACGAGGAGGCCTGCCATTTAGGCATGCAGGTCCTAAGGTACTAACAGTTTTCTAATTCTATCTCCTGGATAATATGTTGAAGTCGATAGGAATAGACTCGTCGAAGGGGGTCCTTGACGGTTCCTCCAACAACGACACGAAAATACCAGAGAGATTTAATTGGTAGATCAAATGAACATGGATTGACATGGGTATTAAAAGAAGATATTAGTGATGGATGGATCTAAAGGAAGATACTTCCCTTGAACACTGAGGCACAATAGTAGAAACTTGACATGGACCAAATCACGATGATGTAGTGGATACGGTGAATTTTTTTGGGTGACCCAAAGGAGTAAAAGAAACTCAGAGGATTGGCTCAGTGTAGAGGTTCAGTGGATTAAAATGCATGCAAATACAAAGCGATGTGTTCAAGGGCGACCATAAGAGCTACTGGTAGTGTTCTCAAAAAACTGTTTGTCTTGCTTCTTTCAGTTTTTCCCCCATCCAGATAGATGAGTACCCCTTTTTAATTTAACGAGCTCAAGGAGGGTAACACATTCTCGATATGACTCACCTTCGATAAGTCCCTCTTCCTTTGTTTAACAAACTGGAAGAAGTAAGGGTTCGATCCCATATGGGCCCTTCAATGTATGATTGTTTAATGAGTCCAAAGAAGGTAAAATTGGTGTTTTTTCATATTTATAGAGTCTAAAAACAACTTAAAGATGACTCCAATGTTTTCCTTTTTCGTAATGTTAGTCTTGTGAGGCTGAAAAAGAGATAAATTATCACTCGAAAGATTCCCTTTCAAACCTTTTAACGAGTAGGAAAGGAAGCAAGATCACTCGACACTCTTTTCATGTTTAGAGAGTCTGAAAAGAGCTCAAAGATGACTCCAAGGGGTTCCTTTTTCATTTAACCATGTGGGTTCGAAAAATAGATAAACGTTTACCCAGTTGCATTCTCATGTATTTACGAGCACGAGAAAGAAAAAATACTAAGCTTAGTATGCCCCCATCTTGAAAGTTGGGGGATTAACTCCAGAATGATCATCAAAGGCTGGAGACATGCCCTCCAAGCTTCAATTCATTCACCGACTTTGAGGTTGTCACCAATTTCTCTACTTGATGAAGAAAAAGGATAAGAGTGGATGAAATGAAGGTTCAAGAGAGGTGACTGTTTCATTTTTTAACGAGCTTGACACATGAAAAAGAACTATGCTCAGGGCTTCAGGTTCAATCCTTAGATTGTTGTTTCATTTTTTAACGAGCTTTCTATAGAGAGGAAAACTGTGCTCGTGACCTCTATTTCATTTTTTAACGATCTTGCTACAAATAAGAAAAAATATGCTCATGGAATTTTCTTGATCATGGATTCCAAGAGAATAATTCTCTGGAAGGACACCATGTCAAGGGACAAAACTTGGTCATGGCTGCCAAGAGATATTCATTGGATGGAAGAAAATCACTCTAGAAGGAACACATGTCGAGAGTCACGACAGGGGTAAGGATATTAGGCTCCAATAGCCCTATAGAAGAGATCATCATGTCAACTACCAGATCCAAATCATCGAAAGTTGAAGGCATGGGAGACAACGCCACATAATTGACATGCGGTGGGGGAAATACTATCATCATATAAGAACCATTCAGGGAGGTAATCTAGTCAGAAGCAATGAAGGAAAGTTGATTAATGGTCACAATTCTTCCATCGTGAGGGAAATATATCACACGAAAAAAAGTGGACACAATAGCTTTCATGGAATAGACATAATCTCGCCCAAGGAGAAAAGTGAATTCCAAGGGGTCTCGGACTACCATGACATCAATAAAGACAATTTTCCCTTCCAAAGTTACCGAAAACTGAGGAAGGGTCCCTAAAGGTTGACTAGTTCTTCTGTTAAAAGCTAACATATTATGTGTAACTGACACAAGCTGAGGACAATCCAAAGCATGCCAAGCAATAGAGGACAAAATACTAACAGACACACCTTCATCTATCATCGTTTGAGGAACGTCCCGACCAAAAACCTGTACTGTAATCTGGAAAGGAATGTGAGAGGGAAGACGAGGTCTAGTTAGCACACCCCAATAACTCGATCAACCACTTTGGCACTCGTTAAAGGAGGAGTGGGATCGATCGATGACAAAATTAGATCGATCACTTGGGTTTCATTCTCCAAGGGGAGAATGGGGTCGAAGGGTGGAAATGGATTGATCGCTTTGGTGTCACTCTCTAACGAGAGAGTGGATTCGACCGAGGATGAAAATATATTGACTACTTGGGTTACACTCTTTTGATGAAGAGTAGGGTTGATCGATGACAAAACTGGATCATCTACTTGGGTTTGTGGTTCAATCGAGGAGGAAACTAGATTGACCACCTAATCAACCAGACTGACCGGGGATGGAACCAGATTGACCAGTCCATCAACTAATGATGGGTTGGGGGAAAGCTTACGATAACCTTTTTGAAGTTGAAGTTTTTCCAAAAGAGAAGAAGCCTTGTCCATACGAGGACAAAGGTGATAATAATGATCACCTTTGCATAACATATAAGGAAATTTGACAGTTGTCTTCTTCTTACCAACCTGAACGTCATTAGTTGACGGGGCATCACCAGCATGTCAAGTAGAGGTCGATGATGTAGAGGAACACATTTCTAATACCTTGGGAATACCAGGGCAATCCATCAGAAAATTGTCACCCTTACAAAGACTACAAGAGAATTTGGGTTTCAGATTTTTCATTTTAATCTTGTTGACCTCATCAACACTCCCAGTACTATTAACAGTAACTGGTTTCTTGGATCCAACATCTAATGTTCTTGAGGCCTTAGTCCTTTTTGGGCTCTTCTTCTTCTTCTCTTTCCGTTTCTTCTTCTTCTGATCAACCTGACTACTTGCTTTAGATCTTTCACTAGGTGAAGAAGGATAAATGGAAGGAGACTTAATGGGTGAACAAAGAAAAAATTCGACGTGAGGTTGATGTGTGGGTGGTGTACTGACATCTAAAGTATTAGGTGTAGTTGAAACATTGGGAGGATTCGAGATCACCGAAGTGGGGAACAACCAAACCGGTAATCCGATGGTGAGTCTCGGAAGACTTAGTGTGGCAATGTACGAAGGACCAAATTTTCCAAAAGAAGGAAAGGTATAAGGTTCCCTAGGAGAAGGGGATCCTCCATTGGTACTCTTAGAATTTGATTCCATTAACACTGACTCGACCTAACTGGTCCACTAAGTAACACAACCAACACACACTATGAATATGAGAAGCAAACAATCAAACAAAACCTTCCCACAATGAAACCAATAGTTGGTTATGAAATCCAATGTCGCAAGATCAAAATAGGAAGAGGCGGGGATAGAGCGGGTGGATCAGTTACGTTGGCGACCTACTTAATGGACTTATGCCTTGGTGTAAGATTCCACGTAGTAATTGTGGATTTACCTTCCAAGGAGCCCGAGTGAGTTTGACCAACGTCTGTTCCAGGTACAATGAGAGTTCCATTCACCATCACCTCATGTAAGGCCCTAAAGATTATGGCTACTAAGGTCACCAATTCCCAGTCAGTCCCTGGGCGGGTACAGTCGACAGTCTGATCCGAATGTATGGGTAGGATAACAAGTCCGAAATCAACTCGAGAGGCTCCCACACATAACTGTAGGTATACCCTCAAGTGACCCCCAATATACATTCTGACCTCTACAAACAATTGAACCACGGAGGGATAATCTCCATAACTCACCCGAATGTGACCTCATGCGTAACCCCTGTGTGAGAGGGGGATCCCAGAAAGCCTATACGACAATTGGATTTTCTCTCCCTATCACAAGATGCTAATTTTGTTTGATAGCTTTGGAAAGTTATCCTTTCAACCTATTCCAAAGCCCTACACCTTAAACTAATGTAGGTTTGCTAACAAAGATGTAAAAAGTCTAATAAATTTTAGTTAAGCATTGATTTTAGTGGATGTTGTTTACTCAGAGGTGTATGAGAGTGAATACTGATGATATTATGACTCAATTCCCAAAACATGCATAAGAAATAATAAGAAATATTTTCTTTCAATGAATGTCTAATTAAGGGAAGGAGAAGGATTTTTCTTTCACTGTCAAACACCAAGATGAAATGACCTCATGCAATAGTCCTCAATAAGGAATCCAATGCAATGCTAAAATGTTTATATGTGACTGATAACCAATAGATGTAACGCTTCCTATGCTAATCAGACTTCAAGATTTGTGAGATTTAAGCAATCTGTAAGAAAACTTCACATAAACAAAAAGACACCCTTGTTGTGATCAAAACAAGAAACAGAAAGACAAAAACTCAAAAGGAAAGAGAAATATCTTGGACAATATGACTCAAATATCAAAAAGAAAAGTACAAAAGACCTTTGAATCCCCTTACAAAGTTTTCACTCAATCAGATAAATGAGAAAAGACCGACAAAATGACTCTAAATCACTAAGGACGAAGACTTATTGCAAAGTAAAAGAAAATGTAAAAAAAAATCCAAACAAAAAAGGATGAATCCTTATAAAATAGGGTATTTGAAAGCCAATATCAAGATGGAATGAGAGTATGGGACCCTGAGCAAAAGCCAAAACCAAGAAATAGCTTCAGAAGTTGAAAATTCTGGAGAATTTCTCACAAAAATGGGGTAGCACTCTGGTGTAAGGGGAACCAAAGTGTTCCATATCTCTATGCAAGGCTATAGGGGAGTTCTAGCACTCTGAAAACAATAGGAGGGGAGTGCTCTGCTCGAAAAACTCAGAAAAAAGCCCAGAAACTCAAGAAATCAAGGCAATTGAGTCAATCAGGGTGATCATGATGACATAAAGAGGCAACCAAACCAATCTAAGAATAAAAAAGACAATATGGAGAATATCAAATCAGTGGGAAAAGGACCAAAACAAGATCTGGGAATGGAAACAAAAATCAAATCTCCTCCCCAATGGAGTTGCCAATTTCTGTTGTAGGTGAATCCCCTTGCGGATAAGTGGATTCCCTCTTGGTATCTAGACTCATAAGGCCAAGAAAGAAAAGTTCTTAACATGGACACTGAGATCCTTTTATATCTAATCAAGCTAATGAATGAAAGAGAAGGAGAAATATATGTACCTTATTATCGACGTTTGTCCTTGCAAAGTCCTGGCTGAGCTTCGATCTTGAGCTCCTCGATAGATCCTACAAAACAAACAAAGATACAATAGACTTCCTACTCTATTGATATTAGCTCAATCATAGATCCATCTACTACAGACAAACTCAGATAGAACAAGAACAAGTTTGAAAGAAACAAGTTTGAAAGAAACAAGTCAAGCATTGATTATTAATGAGAATAAGTAAAAGTACTTACGATCCTTTGAATGAAGGTGCAGCAACTTCTTCCATTCTCTTTGTCCAACCCTTTTTCTCAAATGATCTCCACTAATTGATTTGATGGCATCTCCCTCATGATATCATAAGTTTTATGTAATTCCCAAACTCCATTGTAAATACCTTCTTATGAGATCATAAGTTAGGTATAATTCTCAATCTTCCTTGTACCTTTCTATCAATACCACTTACAGGATCATAGGTTTGGTATCAATCTCTAGTCTCTATTGTATCTTTCACCATGAGAAGGCCTCTTTATATAACCTTGGAGAGGTCCAAACACTTGAGAGATATTTTGGATGAGTTGAGTATTCCTCTCCTTCAGTTGAGGATCTCCCCTAAGATCATGCCTTGACCATCTATTCGAATCCAAGTACCTTCAGGAATTGAGGGATTCTTCCCTTATTTGCCTCAACAAACCCATAATTTGCTAAGAAAAGGGTAGCGCTCCCCCAAAAGGGTGCATAGGGCACTCAATAACTCCCCCAAAGAGGCTCAGGGAGTGCTAGCACTCCCTGGCAATGGTTAGGGGAGCGCTCTTCTCCAAAATTCATTTTTGAGGGGTTTTTCCAATGGAAAAAGGCTTGTACTTCCTGTCAAGTGATTTCTCGTCTTCCAAACTAACCTTTGAGGTGTCTTAAGTGTATTTATGATGTCGTTAGAGGCACGACATATGCAATATGACAGTATGATGTTTGTGACACTTGAAACACTTGTGGTCAAGATGTGACACTTATGGACAAGATGCGACACTTACAACACTCGTAATGATGACACTTGCAACACTATCAGAGTGAGTAACTTTGAGGTGTAACAATGATTGGTAGATTACAATATGTGACAACATCCAGACCATATGTAATGCAGGAATTTGGACATGTGTCACGATTTCAAGCAGCACCAAAGGAATCACATGTCTTAGTAGTGAAGAGGATTTTCAGATATCTCAAAAGAACATAAGAGTTTGGATTATGGTATCCAAAAGGAAAGGATCTATCACTTATTGCCTACACAGATGCATATTGGGCAGGTTTCATTGATGACCGACAAAGCACCTGTGGAGCAGTGTTCTACTTGGGTGAGTGTTTAGTATCTTGGCTAAGAAAGAAACAATCATCAATATCTTGATCTACAACTGAAGCATAGTATATCGCAACAACATGATGTTGTACTGAGGTTCTATGGATGAAACAAACTTTGACAGATATACAGGTTGAGTATGATGAACCCATTCCAATCTATTGTGATAATACAAGCACCATAAGTATCTCAAAGAACCTGGTGATGTGCTCCAAGACGAAGAACATTCCAATAAAGTATCACTTTCTAAGGGAACATGTTTCAGAGAAGAATATCAGAGTTGAATATGTAGGAACAAAATAACAAGTGACAGACATATTTATAAAACCACTTCCAGGGGAATCCTTTGAGTATTTTCTCCAGAGACTCAGAGTAATTTCTACTCCAAAATTAATGATTTTTAAGTCTTATCTTATATGTCTTAGATTTACATGAGGAAGCACCATAAAGAGGACAATTTAGGTTGGGGGATCTGTTTTAGGAAGAGTTTAGTCAGGGGGAGTATCCCCAAGGACAATTCAGTTAGGGGGAGAAACCCCAGATGGAAAAATACTTTTCCATTGATGAAAAAGGGGGAGAGATTTATCATATGCAAAGGTAAATGCTTGGAGAAAGAGAATAAAGGCATGGTTCCAAGGGGAGCGATGGTCATAGGGGGGGCATGAGTGATATGAGTTCAGTATTGCATCAGAGTGTTTCCATCAATGCCAAAGGGAGATATTGTTGATTATTTGGGTTGGTTGTGTTAGCAATAGAAGTCACCTTCAGATTGCATTGAAGGTAAGCCCAGTACCCATCATTTTATATGTCATAGGTAATTGAGTTTTGAGTGGTAAAATGGAGAAAACTCAATAATAATATCATTTTAACTCATAAATCTGGACTAGCATGCACCAACCATTGAGGTCTTGGATCAACTTTAGTGAGTAAGTTCGAGTAAGGGTGAGTAGGAGGAATATTTAGTGAGAAAGGTGTAGAGGTCTGCTATGAACATCAGATTTTCCAATAGCCTAAGGAGGAAAAACTTAAACATAAGGTCCTCTTGGATTCAAGTTTCAAGGAAGCTCGAAGAAATCATAATAGTACTATAATCAAACATTTATCATAATACAGTTACAACAATCCATGTAAATCAATCAAACATGAACTCTCTCAGTATCAGAGGCAAATAATATGGAGTAAGAAAGATGACTTTTATTAACCAAGATGTCTCAAAAACAAATACATTACCAGAGAACCAGTTGTTCTCAATCAAAATATTACAATAGTAGGGAGCATAACTCAACCATTCGACCTAAAAAAAATATCAAAACTGCCTATATATACTAAAATGATGCAACCACCAGGAATTTGATCAGATCACTGCCTTCAAAGCCTTTAATTGGTGCCCACTTTTTCAAGTTGTGCAGACCTCATGATGTCATATGTGAGCTAGGCATAGTTATGTGTTTCGCAGGAAACATTTCTCATAAGGAAGCTTTAGATCATAAGTGTGCCTTCAAGGCTGCTCTCTGCAACATTTTCCATTTATGGGATGAGGCGAGGTCTGAAGTGTTTCCCACAATCTTTAATAACTGTCTTCATTGGGATTAGGACTAGTCCTGACACCCATAACGTTTCTCAAAAAGTGCCAATGACTTCTGCGAGTCCATCCTGATGCCTCAAGGCCATGAATGGTCTTTGTCTATGACCAATGCGATATTTTCAGGTGGAAGTATGATATTGTATATGCATAGGTGATGTGGAGCGAGGTGCTTGGCGAAAACTCGCATGGCCCAACGAGTGAGAGACGACCATGTGGAAGTAAGCGATTGCGGGAGTGGAGGCTGGGATGAGGTATTGGGAAGGGAGAGGTGATAGGCAGAGAGAGGGTGCTTAAGCTGCTTAGGCCTCCAATATTTTCATTTTCCCTTTGGAAATCATGGGCATAATGCTACATGATTTACACCCTAATTCTCTTGAGGGTAAACCTCAATTTATATCTAATTCTTGAGAAACAATTTGTAGATCCTTATGTTAACATATAGGCTCCATGGGGGATAGAGACCTCCTTGTGAGGCTCTAAGAACTCCTTTTGTAGTTTCAGTGCCTTAGTATTGGGTTGTGGAGTCATTTATAAAAAACAAAACAAAACAAAAATGATATTTACAATGACATGGGAAGCCACTCATGGCTTAAGTAAAAAAACTTTTTTAGAAAATGCCCATTTACATGGCTACCAAAAACTTCAGCATCCTCCAAATCCTGCAACTTGTAAGTGTTATTTGAAAAAACTTCAAAAATTTTGAAGGGGCCGATTCATAAGGCCTCAAATTTACCATGCTTGCCTTTATCTTGCCTAGGTGCATCCCATTTAAGTACTAGATCTCCCAGTTGGAAATCCTCTTTGTTGACCTTTTTGTCAACAACTTGCTTGATCTTCTGTTGATGGTCATGTGCTTTGTCCAGTAGTTTCTCCCTAGTCTCCTGCACTTCTACCAACTGTTGTACTCTTCTAATCATATCATCTGGTTCTCCCTGGTAATCTTGGAAGAATTTTTCCACATGGAAGGAAATCTAAGAAGGAAATATGGCCTCAAATCCATACACAAGATGGAAAGGAGAGACACCAAAATATCTCTTTTTTGTCACTCTGTTAGCCCATAAAGAAAATTTAAGATTTGAATCCCATGCCTTCTTGTTGTCCTCTAACAATCTTTTGATGATCTTAATAAGGCTCTTGTTAGAGGACTCTTCCAGTCCATTACCTTGGGGGTAGTAAGGAGTAGAGTGAAGCAATGTGATTCCAAACTATTCACAAAACTTAATCAATGGTTCAACCTTAAAATATAAAGCATTATCAGTGACAATTCTGTTTGGACAACAAAATCTTGCCACAATATCCTCAAGAAAACCAATGATTACTTTGTGGGAAGCATTTCTTGTGGGGATCTCTTCTATCCACTTAGTAAAGTAGTCTATGGCAGTCAAGATCCATCTATGTTGACCACTTGAAGCATGGTGGATTTCCCCAATAACATCTAGGCCCCATTGTTGAAAAGGTCCTGAAGCTACCACAGGCTTCAATAAAAAAGACTTGAGCTTCAACTTTCCAAAGAAATTCTGACACTTAACGCAAGCCCTAAGTTTAGGAAAAACATTAGTGAAGAGGCTAGGCCAAAAATATCTGTCCCTAGGAATCTTGTAGGCTGTGGTTCTCTAGAAGCGATGTCCCCCACATAAATTGTCATGAAAATCATACATAACCTTTTGGGCTTCATGTGGGTCTATACACCTCAATAAAACTCCTAAAGGGTCTTTCCAATATAAGACTTGATCAATCAGACAATATTTAATTGATTTGATCTTTAAATCTCTTACCTTGCTCTTTTCCATGCCATCAAGAGGCTGCAACTTCTATAGGAAAAATATAATGTCCTTGTACCATGTGCATCTTGCCAATGGGAGTGCGATTTGAGGATCTTCATCAGGCAACTCAACTTGTTGATTCTCTAAATAACTGTTGATGAAATTGAATTGACCCCTAAGGCTTTGTAATTAGATTCAACCAGCAACCTAGCTAAACCTTGGCCTTTAACCAATTTGGTGGGATTTATTTCAAGATCAAATTCAAGGATCTTGGAAATCCACTTGCTCCTTTTTCCATCTATGTCAGGCTGAATGAGGATCTCCTTCACAGAAGCTGAAGAGACATATGCAATGACTTTTGAATGTAGCACATAAACTCTGAAATATTTGAGAGATTGAACCAAAGCATTGGTCTTTTTTTACATGATTTCATACTTTATTTCAGCATCTCTCAGTGCCCCACTGAAAAAGGAAATGGGTTTCTCTAACCCCTCGACATTTTTCTGTAATAAAACAACTTCTACTATGTTAAATGAAGCAAAAGAGAAAATCATAAACTCCTTGGAGTATTTAGGACTAATGAGCACATGTGCTTCAATCAAGGACTTATTTATTTGGTCAAAAGAGCTATGAGATTCAATGGTCCATTTGATTTGATTTCCTTTCCTCAACATGGTTGTGATAAACTTTACCAACTCAACAAAATTTGAAACAAACCTTCTCATAAAATTAATTTTCTCCAAAAAATATTGAACTTCCTTATTGGATCTAGGGATTGACAAATCTTGGATAGATTCTACCCTACTTGGATCAATCTTTACCCGATCAGCTGACACAATATGCCCCAACAGTTTCCCCTCTTTCATGGAAAATAATGACTTCTTGGGATTTAGAGAGAGACCAAATTTTCTACATTTCAAGAAGACTCTTTTCAGATGATCATAATGCTCTTTATCAGATTGTGAGAACATTGTTATTTCATCCAAATAAATGACCAAAAACTTGTCCCTTTCTCCAATAAAAGCTATGTCCATGGCTCGCTGAAAGGTTTCTCCTGCATTCATCAATCCAAAGGACATCTTAGCGTACATGAATGTACCCCAAGGAGTGGTGAAGGTTGTCTTCTATCTGTCTTCAAGTAAGATAGAGACTTGATTGTAGCCATAAATTCCATCAATCATAGACATCCTGGATGCCCCTGTCACCCTTTGTAATATGTGTTCCATTGTGGGCAAGGGATAATTATCGTTTTTAGAGCTTTTGTTTAGATTTCAGAAATCCACACAAAGACTGATTTATTCATTCTTCTTTCTTACTGGGACCAAGTTGGCCACCCATTTAGAATACCTCAAAGGAATGGTAATATGGGCATCGAAAATTGGTTTAACCTCCTTCTCCATAATGGGCAACATCATAGAATTTATTTGTCTCAACTTTTTCCTAAATGGATTGGAATCTTCCTTTAGTGGGATCTTGTGCTCAATGATACTTCTGTCATGTAACACATCCACTACCATAATCAAATTTTCATTGATTTCTACAGAATCAGAGCCTTGAATTACCCATGGAGGCCTAGTGCAAGCTATATCTTTCTCTGTCTGCTCCCATGTAATCCCTGGGTCATGATCACAGGTCAAATAATCATGGCACCTCTTGGTATTTCACGACTTGGCGCCATAGGAATGTCGAATCGTTCGACTCTGGAGCTGTCAAACCCTGGCAGGGCTAGAGAATGGCCAATGGGGACAAATCCCAACAGGGCTAGAGAACAACCAATGAGAATAGGCCCCATCGCATGGTTAAGCGGAGTACAGGTGGCAGAGGGGGAAATGTGACATGGTAGTCGACATGACAGGAGGGGGCCCCACTTTACACACCACA
>JZKD02S0663482.1:0-15475 GCA_000966675.3 Picea glauca | reverse complement strand
AAAAATGGTCGAATTTCCAAGTAAAAATCATGTTTGTGACCTTGAAATGATGGGTTTATTCCTCCAATAACTTAGGGATCATGGAAATTGTTTTTCATAGTGTCAACGAGTTGTGAATCCTGGAAAAGTGCATGTGACACTTAATAAGGTGCATACAACACTTGAGAAAGTGCATACGACACTTGCGACCCTTAGGGTGTGACACTTAAGTGTGGCATTTTGATGTGTAGCATTTAACTTTCACCAACAAACTGTGGTCAGAGCGATAATTGTGCCAATCGATCTATGAAAAGGAAATGTTGGTTATTTTTCATGCAGTAGATCTATGGCGCCCTTATCTATTAGGACAACACTTCTAAATTAAAACAAACCATCAAAGCCTCAAATACTTCCTAGAACAACCAATTGCATCCCTAGAGCAACAAAAATGGGTGACCAAGTTGTTTGGATATGATTATGAGTTCAATTACAAAAAGGAAAAATAAAATGTGGTGGTTGATGCTCTTTCCAGGAGATATGAAGAAGAAGGGTCCCTCTTTTCCCTCTAATTCATTATAGTAGAATGGTTGTCGACTGTTCGTCAAGAATGGTTGCAAGACCCCAAAATTTCAAACCTAATCCAAAAGTTGAAACATGATCGCCAAGCTGCTCCATGGTACTCTTGGCACAATGAAGAGTTTCACTATAAAGGTCACCTATATTTAAGCAAACAGTTGGCCCTTAAATCCATGGTGCTCTCTGAGTTTCATGCTTCACCTACAACTTGGCATTCAGGTTTTACCAAAACTTATGAACGGTTCAAACGTTCTTTCTTTTGGGATAGTATGAAACAAGACATCCACACCTTTGTGGCTGAATGTGACACTTGTCAACACAATAAGGGTGAGACTGTCAAAACTCCTGGCACACTCCAACCGCTTCCAATTCCACCTACTATTTGGATAGATATTTCTATGGATTTCATTGTTGGATTACCCAAATTAGACAATAAGTCAATCATCATGGTGGTAGTGGATCGTCTTTCCAAATATGCTCATTTATGTGATCTTCAACACCCGTTGACCGCATCCACATTGGCTCAATTTTTTATGGAAAATATCTTCAAACTCCATGGAATGCCTCATTCCATTATTTCTGACCATGATCCAACTTTTACCAACAATTTCTGGAAAGAATTATTCAGGCTCCAGGGCACCAAAATTGCATCTCAGCACAACCTATCATTTCCAGATCGATGGCCAAATTGAAGCGGTCAACAAGTGTTTGGAAACATATTTGAGGTGTTTTGTATCTGACAGACAACATTAGTAGGTTTAGTGGTTACCCCTAGATGAATAGTGGTACACCACCTCTTACCATACTGCCACTCGCATGACTCCCTTTGAAGCAGTCTACAGACATAAGCCACCATTGGTTCTCCCATACATGTCAAGTGCCTCCAAGGTTCATGAGGTTGACTGCAATCATACAGTTTGCATGACCATTCTCCATACTCTCAAAGAAAATTTGGTCATGGCTCAAAACCACATGAAGCAACAGGCAGATCAAGGTCGTTCTGAACGTCAATTTGTTCAAGGGGACTGGGTGTTTCTCCATCTACAACTATACAAGCAGAGTTCACTAAAATCCCAATAGTGTTAGAAACTTGCCCCATAATTTTATGTTCCTTATACTATTCTCAACCACGTGGGACCAATGTCTTATCAGTTAGCTTTTCCCATTCACTCCAAGCTACAACATGTTTTTCATGTCTCATGCCTGAAGAAAGTGATTGGCACCAAGTGCCACACCCAGAATAGTCTATCAAAGTTGGATGAAGAAGGTTCCATTTGGTTGTAGCCACGAGCAATATTGGACCAGCGTGAGCATCATCTCCATTAGCACACCATCCATGAAGTATTAGTTCAATGGAAGGATTCTCCACCAGAAGATGCCACCTGGGAGCCAACTACCATTTTGCAACAATTTCCTCATCTTAAGCCTTGAGGACAAGGATCTTTTTCAAGGGGGAGGGAATGTTGGGGACCTAACCTCCCTAACCCCTCGTGTAGATAGAATAATATATTTTCCATGTAATAAAGGTCGACATTAGTTAATAAGGGATATTTAATAAATGTGAACAAGTCAATGTAAGAAGACCTAATAGAAGCTTCCGCTTCTAGAAAGATCTTCCTCTAGAATGTTCATTAGAAGACAAAATTAGTATAAATAAGAGTAGGATGCATGAGAAAGCTTTGTCTTTAGATTTATTGTAATAGAGATTTGTTCTGCTAGAGGTTGCCCCCTCAAAGAGGCAAGTGAACATTGCCTTTTTTCGGTAAAGGTATTATTGTTGGTATTGCTATTCTCAATATTTTACTATTCCATTGGTATTTTGCTAAATATTTATGCTTCTGCATATTACATTACGTCTGGTAGCTTACAATATCGTTGTTAATGGATGTGGTTGTTATAGATGTTCTAAATCCGTGGGGAATGCTCTTATATTGTAAGTGGGCCACCAATCTTGGAGGTAGTATCCAAATCGACCTATCTTATGCTACCATTCCTACTTATGGAAATACCTTTATGACTTTGCATCGTGAGCAAACGAGGAGGTATCATGTAGAGGACCCCCAAGATCCTATGAATGAATTGGTTTGATATGAGGAAGACTTGAGATCCTATACCAAGTTAGCAACTTAAGTAGCTCCGCGAGAACATGTTAATATTTCTTGGAAGATGAAATTTGATGGAGCTAAGTATATAATGGGGGCTGATGTAGTGATTACATTTACATCCCCCCAATGTGAGACTTTGTGTCATGCCTTTTGCTTAGAATTTCAAGCAATGAACAATGTAGCTAAGTAGGAGGCTCTCTTGCTTAGATTAAATATGGCTAAGGATATAGGAATTAGGACTTTGAAAATCCAAGGTGACTCTGATTTGGTAATCCTACAAGTGAAGAATTAGTTTGTGTGAGAGAATGACAAATTAAAAAGGTATAATAATGTTGTGTGGAATATCATGGAATTGTTTGATGTGTTGTCCATACAAGAAGAACCTAGAATGTTCAATGAGAAAGTTGATATTTTGGAAGTTGCCACTTTAATTCTCCAACCTTGTCGGGATTTATTGGAAGGAGGAAAGTAAAAGATCATCTTTAGACCATCCATTCTCGACAATGTTGAGCACGTGCAAGTCTTTGAAGATGATGCCAATACCATAAGATTCGTAAATAATCTTCAAGAGTTTGTTGATAATGAAATTGATTGGAGAGGAGTAGAATATCAAGAGAAACAAAGAGACAATAAGATTCCTTATGGCCTTGTCCCTTTGGAGAAGGTGTTTGATAAACATGACATGTACAAGGAAAAGAAAGAAATGGTTAAGCCTAATGAGTACATAGAAATCAACATTGGATCTCCTAATGGTATAATACTGTGAAGATTGGCATAGGAATTTCAAGTGAAGAAAGGAAAGAGGTTGAGAATTTGATTAGAGAATTTAGGGACGTCTTCACTTGGTCATATGATGAATTCAAAGCTTACAAGAGTGACATAATTCAACACACTATACCCTTGAAGGAGGATGCCAAACCTTTTCAACAAAAGTTGAGACATACAAATCCAAAGTTGGCTCCCCTTACTCAGAAATAATTACAAAAGTTGCTCGAAGCTAAGATTATTGCACCTACAAGCCATTCCACTTGGGTATCGAATGTTGTCGCGGTAAGAAATAAAAGAAGTGAGATTATGATTTGTGTTGATTTCAAGAACCTAAATGTATTATTTGAAAAAAGATAATTATACATTACCTAACATGGAGCATTTGTTGCAAAGAATCACATGATCGACAATAATGTAATTTATGGATGGATTTTTAGGTTATAATCGTGTGGGTAAATGAATATGATCAATGTAAAACTACATTTACAACACCTTGGGGCACATTTGAATATTTAAGAATGCCTTTTGACATACTCAATGCAGGTGCCACTGTTCAAAGAGCCATGAATTATGCATTTAAATATCTTATGGGAAATATAATCTAGATATATCAAGATGATCTCACTGTGTTTTCAAAGGAAATAAACTCTCACATTGGGCATCTAAAGCAAGTGTTTGAAAGACGTCACAAGTATGGAATATCGTTGAACCCAAAGAAGTCTATATTTTGGGTTCTTGAAGGAAAACTTCTCAAACAAATAGTCTCAAAGAACGGGGTTAAGGTTGACCCAAAAAGGATTGAAGGTATTAAAGCAATTCCTTTACCAGAAACTAGAAAATGCTTCAATCATTTTTCAACAAAATCAACTTTATTCGAAGATTTATCCCAAACTTTGCCGAAATAATCAAGCCTATATCCAAGTTGCTTAAGAAGGATGTAGATTTCAAATGGGCTAAATAAGGAAAGTTACCCTTTGAGGCCATCAAAGAAGACATTGTGAAATCTCTCGTGTTAGTAAGTCCCAATTATTCAAAGTGTTCAAAGTTTTCTCTTTCTCTTCTGAGGACCATTGTAGGTGTTTTGATAAAGGAGAAGAGAAACCCATAGATTTCATGAGTAACACTCTTAGAAATGCAAAGCTAAAGTATTCCATCATGGAGAAAAACACATATTCCCTAGTCAAGTCATTGAATCATTTCAAGTCATATGTGATATATTCAAGGATAGTTACCTATTTTCCTCTTTCAATGATAAAAGATATATTGTATCAACAAGATTGCTTAGGAGTTAGAGGAAAATGGGTCGCCAAGTTTCAACAATACAATTTGGAGGTTAGGCCTACCAAGCTAGTTAAGGGTCAAGGGTTAGCCCAGATGATGGCCGCAAGAAACAAAGTATCTCTTATAATGAAACAAGAACCTTCCATATGATTTATGCAATGATAAAATAATTGGAACAACACGATTGGTATGATGATATCATTTACTATCTTAAGAACCTTACAAGTCCCACCTACCAGATCATAAAATAAGAGCATTAAGATTAAAGCCCTTGGATGCATGAATCAACCAAGGCCTTTGATCCATGAATCACGAGGGATTAATCCTTATATGCATAGACCTAGAAGAATCTAAGAAGTCAATATATGCATTTCATAAGGGGCTATATGGTGGACATCATGCAACAAGAACCATTACCCACAAGATTTTCAGAGGTGGTTATTATTAGCCAAGTATATTTTCATACGTCCACAAGTTCATAAGATCATTTCAACCTTGTCAACTTTTCATAGGTAAGTAAAAGATGGTAGCCCTCCCTTTATAGCCAGTCATAGAGAAGTGCCCTTCCAACAATGGGGTCTTGACTTCATAGGAGAATTTAAATACAATTCCAACAATGGGAAAAAATGGATCCTCGTGGCCATGGATTACTTCATGAAGTGAGTTGAATCCATACCAACTAAAAGGGACACTGATAAGTTAGTCATGGAATTTATAGAAAAGAAGATCATCACTCGTTTCGGAGTGCCAATGAAAATCATTACTGATAATGCCAAAGCTTTCACTTCTTTAGAATTATCGACCTTTTATTTCAACTAGGGTATTTCCCTATCCCACTCCTCCAACTATTACCCTTGAGAAAATGGTCTTGTAGAGTCAAGTAATATGAATTTGATGATCGTCACTGAGAAGACAATGGGGGATAACAAGAAAATTGGGATATTAAGATCAAGTATGCTCTATGGGTGGATAGAATAACCAAGAAATATTCCACTAGAAAAATCCCATTTGAGCTAGTCTACAGGATGGAAGTAACTTTGCCATTTCATTTTAAGATCCCAATCTACTAGTTAATACAACAATTTTCATCGGATCATAATTTGGATTTCTCACATAGTCTAGTGCAAAGTTCATGGCTTATTTAATTTCCTATATTAGTTTATCAAGGGTTTGTGCTTAATTTCTCATCTCTAACCCTAAAAGACAAAATCGACCTTCTAACATTGTGCTTCAAGGTTTTATTTATCTTTTTTTGGGTTGATTCTAGGGCTTTCTCAAATCTAGAAATTTCATAACAACATTAAAAATCAGATTTGAAGAAACCTTGAGTCTAGGTTTTATGTTTAAAAGCTCATGTATACATGGACATAGCTTCTAATTCATTGTCTATAATATTGTTATATGTTAATCTTACATTTATAGTGGTGAAAATAATCTCTAAATAATTTATAAATCCTTATCATTCATTTGGAGACCGTTTGGGTGAATTCTAGTGCTAACGTTGAAAACCCTATGGGGGAATTCACTCTCTTGTTTCAAGTCCTTGCTTATTTTATATATATATATATATATATATATATATATATATATATATATATATTGTGAGCTTGATTCTAACATTTTTGGGCTATCGTTTTGGTGCACACTCCAAGCCCTAGCTAACACATACAAACACTACAAGGAAAACACCTTGTAGTAGAGGTTTTTGTGGATGTTTTTAGTGTTGCAAGATTGGGAAAAAATTTCAAAAAAAACCCTACTATTCATAGCGGAGGTATTAACAGTGTTCCATATAGCTAAACATAATTGGGATGGCAGAAGTTTTAGCGAAGTTTTTTTTATTGGTGCCTATATTGGTAAAACACATTGGTGTATTTTTAAGTAAATTGCACCCACTAGTACAAAATGGGTAATTAGTGACTATGTGACCAAATAAGTTAGTTGCGACAATTTTATACTACCAAATTTAAGCAATTTCAAGTGACAACTAAAAATGACTAATTTAGTCCAGGGACAAAAAATATGACTGGATAGTCATACAATATTGTTGACGGGTCAAATTGGCTTGTCAAGCAAGTAAGGGAGAGTGCCCGATGACAAGCCCCAATTAAGCCCGCTCTTGTTTGGAGTAGCACTTCTAACCAGTATTTGGGCCTGGTTGCCACTGGGTTATTTGAGGTGGAGAAGATAATTGAATTGCTTCTCACCAACTTAATCTAAATCCTGATCTAATTTATCTAGAGCATAAATGAAACTACAACTTCTAATCTATATCTACTATATTTTAAGCTATCCTGATTAGGAGCAAGACTAATAAGAATAAATACAACCATAGATAGCATTATTGAACAGGTTAAATAGTTCACACCAATCAACAACACATTAATATAATGAAATCATCGATTTAATCACAATTAATTGCAGACAAAACTTGTAACAACAACGTTGCATCCATTCAAGAATCGCAACAGTGTGAGTAATCCTAAACACAACACATAGAAGTAATTCATATGAAAAGCATTCATAATGACCCACAACAAACATATCAGTAGAAAAATTCCCGATACATTTGACAACAATTATGATCCCATATGCCTTATGCTTCTTATTCATAGAGAGATAGTAAAATCATCTATATGTACAATCCATAAAAGTACTTCTATCTAATTAGGAGATCTCTTTTATAAGACAAGAGAGTCTCTTTCCATTCCATAACTATCATCATCTCAGATGACAATTACTTCATTTCATTTCCCATTCTCTAATATTTAAAATTTTGAATCAAAAAATTTACCAAAAAAAACGTGGGAATGTTAAGCATTTCTTGAACTGGGATGATTCATAAAGTCAGACAATAGCTCAGATGTTGTCTGATATTGCTTATCCTGTTTGATTTCCTTTCCTCTAGCTCTAGCTCACTATCACATATTTTGTCAATGACTTTTGTGTTCAAATCTTTTATCGTGCTCTTTACAAAGTCTTATGTCGATAACATACACTTCACTCATTCGATCATATATTGGTTGATGGTTTCCCTATCAATTATGTCCAACGCTTCTACCTCTTGTTTTGCCTTCTCTCTGATGGTTAACACCTGATCTGTCATATTTTCACTTCGTCTCGCTAGGTGTAGTTCCTCATTCAATGGCATGTGATACATTTCCAGGATCTCATCTACTACAATCCACATTCATGTGCATGCTTGTTTTGTGTTGTTTATTGGTCCTTGCACCTCAGGACAAACATTCTTCCATATGTCCAACAACATTTGTGTTTTATGGTGTTCTCTCCTTGTAAGCCTGAGCAATATTGTTGGGGCTGCTCTATATGCGTTATGTCGGTGTTTCATCTTTTCGAACGCTTGTTCCATGTCTTCATATTGGCCTTTGACTTCTCATAGTTGATCAACTAGTTTTGTGGTTTCTTCGTTGTAAGCCTAGATATCCTTCAACTCCAGGAAGAAGTCGACCTTTGCTTCTTTTAGATGTTCATTTAGTTCAACAACTTCTTTAAATAGGGCTAGGAGTTTATTCCCTTCTTTTTTTCCTTGCAACTAAAGTTGTTTCAATTCCTCCTCTAGGAGAGATATCTCGTGACTTTGTTGTTCAACTAGTTGGTCTTGTTCCATCCCTTTCACCATCAGGCTTGATATCTTCTGAGTATATCTCTGCATGACTTTTTCATATTCCCCTACATGTAGTCAGTTTGCCTCCTCTGCTTTGATTTGAAATTCACATTCTACTTCATGTTTATGTAGTTGGAGTTGTTGCTTTATGCAATCTAACTTGTGCTTATACTCTTCTACCATGTTGTTGAGCTCATTGACTGTGACATAGTTTATGCCTGCAAACGTGTGCAATGTTGTTGTTGTTTTGGTTGCTTCCTTTTGTGGGTTCTCTCTAGTTATAGGTCAATCAACACTCCTTTTGAATTTCTTTTGTCCTGAGGTCTCCTTTGTTTTATGTTGTTTTGATAGCCTTCTCGTGATTCCTTGTTTTGAATTTTCATGGTATAATTTCCCTACAATGATCACTTCGTTATCAAATTCTAACAAATTCAAGGAGGAATATGAAAATTCAGATGTTATCACGTTCGGAAGAGCCCCTAGGTAAAGAGGGGAGGTTAAGACTGACACTGCTTTGGACGACCTGTGGGTAGACATTCTGCTTCTATCATCTTCCTCCTCCTTCTTCTTAATTTCTTCAGCTTTGTGTGCTTTTTCTACAATCATTTCATGTCCTTCAGCAGTTATGCAAGCAACCTCTTCGAACATTTTCCTTTTCTTTTTTGTGGCTTCGCGGGAAGATTCATCCTCCGTGGCTTTGCAATCTCTCTCATCTTCTATGGCTTTGCGATCGTTCTCTGCCTCCATGGCCTTGGATCTCTTCGTGACTTTGTGGGCATTCTATGCCTCTGTGGCCTTGGCTCTCTCTGCAATTTTGCAGGAAGTCTCGACCTCTTTGGGAGATTGTTCCTATTGTTTCTTTTGTTTATCCCTCTCTTCTGCATCAAAGAATTTCCTTAACGATTCTTATTTTCTTTCTTTCTGGGCTATGTCATCTGTGTCCATGTTCTCCTGTGTGTCTCTTATTACTCTCTGTAGTTTTTGAAGAAATAGGATTTTCTTCTCTTCTTGTTCCACCATAAAAGCATCAACCTGGGGTGTACGTACTACTCGGGCCAATACTTCTTCATGTGACCTAGCCTCGTGGAAGATTTCTTCGTCTTCCCTTATTTCATATTTGAAGGGGGATACCATCTTCAAGGCCTTATAGTGATTGTACACAAAAAATTCGGGGTCGTGTTTCTTTTTTGTTCATGTACACAAAACTAGCTCTTTAAGAGCTAAGACCTCCCTCCTTGCACGTGGGAGGTTTGTCGGTGTGAATTTTCCCAACTCGATTGTGAAACTGGGCTAAATCCTTTTCTTTGTAGTTTCCAACGTAGCTTCTACGCAAACTTCTATTGTTTGGTATGCCACTTCTCGGGCCAATAGTTTGTTTGAAACATATCTGGGTAATAGATGTGGCAGGGCATTACATTCGTAGACACGAATGTAGGTGTAGTTATTTTCCAAGTACTAATATGTTATTTCTTGCAAGGTTTCTATCACTTCCATTGATATTCTTTGTAGGTTATGGCCAAAAAACAATTGATATATTGATGCAGTAAAGTAATCACATTAATGATAGAAATACTGTTGATATCATCTCATCCAGAGTTCAGATAAATATACATGAATAGGGGGTGAGTCTGGATTCCAATCCCAATTTATTTATGGATTAGGGACATACTCACAAATAACATCAATAAGGAAGGTAGACATATTAAAATCTGATTGAGTGCCTTTGAGGGTCTCCTGGATGTCGAGGTAGATGTTGGTTGATAAGATCAATGCCGAGTTGAACACCACTCCCATTTTCGCCACTACATGAACCATTGTTTTCCATTCCTATTAGAATTGTATGCAATTCTCTTCCCATACATCCTACAGATCATAACAATCAACAGTCGATATGGTGGCTTGAAATACTTGGTATTTATACTCTACCAATTTTGGAGACTAAGGGAGTTTCCTCATCCCACTAGTCCTAAATGGTCTCGAGTGGCTTCAACTTTTTTGTAGTGAAGTTTTCTAGGAATTCCTTGTTCAGAAATACCAACAGCCTCAACATCTTGTAAGTCTTATGAAAGCTGTAAAGATTCATAGGTGCTATAACATTTCCTTTTCTAATGGTGATGGTCTGCGCCTGTGTGTTTATATTCTCATATGCCCACTTGGGCACTTCACTGTAAGTTAGGATTGTAGGCCGAGCAACGACGGTGTGGATGTCGCTCTTTTGTATATTTTGATATACTTTGAGGTATGGGTCATCCTTTGGGAATTCTCTATTATAGAACATGTTGCACATCTCCTCCCATGTATAACAGTCATAGAATTTGATGTTGTGGTCAGTATATAATACTGTTATTGCATCTACACTGCTTGTTCGAGGCACCATGACTAACTCTGGAGTTCTGGCTCTGCAACCTGCGACTTTTGACATTTTCTCATTCTTCTAACCTATACGACACACAAATACGTAAGCTCCATTAGGTTTATGAGACACACAATTTAATTTAAAAATCTTAAGTAAAGTCCTAAGAGATATGACACATTAATACTTGGAATTTGTATACCCTTAGTTGTTAATACAACTTATGTGAATGATTAAGTCTCGACCCTTTCTCTAACCTGTTAGCCATTGAATCATTAATGCATTTAATTTTAATAATTACTTCACAGGTGGGAAAAACACATGATCAAGCAACCTTTTTAGAAAGCAGGTTTGCGGGGAGATGGTTTTTGCGGCTCGCGGATGTTGGCAAGATTTTTCCATAGTTGATAGGTAAGGATCTCCCACATGGGCGACTTCGCTAGTTCTCGTGAAATGCAGTGTGCAGGTTAATCAACAGATGAGTACGATCATGGGATCTGAAATATTTTTTGGGACCCATGCTAACCGTTCGATCAAACGTAGTATGCGAAAACCCTTTTGGCTCATCGTACTTTGGCAAAGGAGAATTGTGGGCAATGTGACCTGGTGGAAGATAGAGAATCGCACTTGGTGGTTTCGTGCGAATTGCAACAAATAATTGTTCTGCACAGGTATGTGCCTTGTGGGTCACGGGTAATCGTGACATTCGGTAGTTATGTGTTCTCACTGAATTGCCCGCAGCAGATTTCCTGCAAGCTTGTGCTTTGTGGGTTACGGGCGAATAGTCATAATCGGTTAGACAAATTGTTGAGGTATCTCCATGAGGTTCCTTCTGTGAAGCACAAATAGTTAATCGGGGCGCGGGTAAGTGTGAAACACATATGAGGGGTCTACGTATGGAAGGTTTTGTGGTCGGCTGAATATTTACATTAGATTGGCAGGTTAGGATTAAATCCTTGCAAAAGGTTAGGCATGACAGTTTCCAGGATACCAAAAAGCCATGGTGATCAACAACAAGGCTAGGAAAAACCTCCACTGCTCATGATAGCCAAACCTTAGAAGAAAGTGTGCCTTAGGTAAGAGGTCGAGTAGAAATTTAGTAAGGGGGTCCCATTTAATTTTCCTAAGGTAGAAAAATTAAATGGGAATTGTTGTAGGTACAACAAAGGGAGGAATTTTTGGGTGGGTCTAAGAGGCAATTAGTGAACAATTAGTTTCTTTCTATGTGATTTGGTTGAGGAGAGGGGTTTTTGGGGTGGGCATGTGTAATGTTCCTTACTTGACTAGTATAGGAAACATTGATAATGTGTGTGTAGGATCAATCGTTTACAGCATATAAATGGTCATACAAATAATAAATGCGAAAAAGGACTGCAATGTTTATATTATGATATCGTTGCGGATTACAAAGGCCGAATGCGGCTGAATAAAATGACAACACTCGGCTAGATCAAGAGACAAAAGGATCTTAGCCGGAATACAAATAAACAACTAAAGATAATACCCGAAATATGTGAGCACTACGTAACTGTTGCTGAAGAATGATGGAAGACCTATGTGATCTTCCTGTTGACTAGGGTGTGTCTCTCAACACCGAAGTCAGCCAACTGGTGTCTTCCTCCTGGAATCCACTAAACTATCTCTCCTGAGACGTGTCTCTCTCCACAATGACAAGTCATAATCTGCATAATGATGAATTAGGTCGATGACCCTTCCTTTATAGCTTTCCAAAACCCTAAATCATGCTAAAACCCTAATTCATTGTTGACTTCCAAAACCCTAAATCACTATTGAAACCCTAATTCACTGTTGACTTCTATTTTTAGCTCATAATGACTTAAAAGTGCTTTTAACCTTTTTTAGCTCAATGTCACTTTCTGAATATAACACCTGTGACTGGAGTGACCTCTAGTAACCCTGTTTACCCCTCTTTGGCCCTGGCTATAGTCTAGCGGGGCAGTTTAGATCATTAAGCCTCCTATCTGGAGCTCCTATTTGGAAAGGGACATTACAGTCCTCCCTTCCCGAAATTGCTTGTGCTGCAACACCTGCTCACTCTCCCAAGTAGCGTCCTCTACTGGAAGCCCTCTCCATCTGATCAAACACACTCTGATGACCCTGCTCCTCAGTTTTTGCTCCCGGAACTCCAAAACCTCCTTTGGAACTAACTCCAACTGTCCCTCCTCATCCAATAGGGGAAGCTCCTCGGATGTACTAATGAATTGTCCCACTGCCTTTTTTAGGCAAGACGCGTGGAATACGTTATGAATCTTGCTCCCCTCTGGAAGCTCTAGCTCGTGAGCAACCTCGCCTACTCGATGCATGATCCTGTAAGGACAATAAAATCTGGGCTTGAGCTTTTCGGCCCCACTCTTCTTCAGAGATGACTGTTTGTAGGGTTGGAGTCTCAAGAAAACCAAATCTCCAACCTCAAAGCTGCGCTCTATCCTGTGCCTATCCACACTTATATTCTGTTGGTTTTGCGCCATTTGCAGGTTCTCCTTTAACAACTTGAGAATCTCTTGATTCTTTATAATCCAGTCCTTGGCCTTGGGAGCTTTGCTCTCCCCGAAGACCAAGTCTACCAAAGTGGGAGCATCATATCCGTACAATGTTCGGAAGGGTGTCATACCAATGGACATGTGGAAGGTGGTGTTGTAGCAATGTTCTCCTAAATGTAACCACTTTACCCACGTTCTCTGTTGTCCTCCTACATAGTTCCTCAAATACCCTTCAAACCACTTGTTGACAATCTCGGTCTGCCCATCTGTCTGAGAGTGATAGTTAGTGCTAGGTGTCATCTATGTCCCCACCAATCGAAACAACTCTCTCCAAAATGTCCCTATGAACCGACTGTCCCTGTCACTGACGATGTTCTTCGGCAACCCTTGAAGTTTGAAGACCTCCCTGAAGAAAAGATCAACTACCTGAACTGTGTTGTACTCTGTCAGTATGGCATAGAAGTGAGCAAACTTATTCAGTCTGTCGACCACTACATAGATACAGTCCTTACCCTGGACCTTCGGTAGCCCTGTGATGAAGTCCATAGATATACTCTCCCATTTCTACTCTGGAATGGGGAGTGGATGAAGTAGCCCTGCTGGAAGAGCATGCTCTGACTTGTTATGCTGGAAAGTCACACACTCACTGACATGTCTCATAACGTTTTGTTTGAGGCCCTTCCATGAGAACCTCTCTCTGATCTATCTATAGGTTTTGAAAAACCCTTGATGGCCTGCTAGAGGTGAATCATGAACTGTGGTGAGGATCTTCTTCTTGAGCTCTGAATCTGGCACCAAGTAGACTCTATCCTTTCAAAATACGACATTGTCAATGACCCTATACCAGTCATCCTATATCTGCCCATCCATCACCTCACAAGCGAACTTGTTCTTGGAATATTCCACTAACAAGTGGGATTTCCAATCTGCTGAAATCTCCATCAAAGAACATGTCGCAGGTCTCCTCGATAATGCATCGGCCAAAATGTTCTTCTTCCCCTTGACATACTCTATGTCAAAGTCGAATGCATGTACCTTCGTCACCCATTTATGTTGGCGCTCACTGAGGTCCTTCTGCTCAAGGAAATACTTCAAACTATTGTGATTGGTCTTGACCACGGATTTGCTGCCCACCAAATATTGTTTAAACTTGGTCAAGGCATGCATGATTGCCAACATTTCCTTGTCATAAATGGAGTACAACCTCTCAGGTTGACTAAGGTTTCGGCTCTCGAATACAATGGGGTGTCCTCCCTGCATCAAAACTGCACTGATCCCTTCACCAGATGCGTCACATTCTAGTACAAATGGCAAGGTGAAGTCTGGTAGTGCCAACACTGGACAAGTGTCCATGACTTCTGTCATGTGATCAAAAGATTTCTGTGATTTCCTAGTCTATATGAAGGCCCCATGCTTGGTAAGATCTATCAGCGGTGCTCCAAGCTGAGAAAAACCCCGGACGAACCGCCTGTAATAGCTGCACAGCCTGAAGAAGCTCCTCAATTCTGTCACATTCCTGGGTGTTGGCCAATCCAGAATGGCCCTAATCTTCTCTTGGTGCACCTGTACCCCCTGTCCACTGATGATGTGGCCTAATTAAAGCATCTCTGTCATACCGAACTCGCACTTGGACTCTTTGGCATATAATGATTGTGCCTCCATGATGCTCAATACCTCATCCAGGTGCCTCATATGCTCTTGCCATGATCGGCTATAGATCAAGATGTCGTCGAAGAAAACCAAGACTGATTTCCTTAACTGATCCCTGAATATATGGCTCATGCAAGACTGGAATGTAGTGAGTGCATTGGTTAGCCCAAATGGCATAACCAGGAACTCGAAGTGTTCAAAATGACATCGAAATGTCGTCTTCTGTATGTCCTGCTCTCGGATGTTGATCTGATGATATCCAGAGCGTAGATCAATTTTTGAGAAGAAAACTACCCCATGCAGTTCATCTATCAACTCGTCAATGCATGGGATAGGGTACCAGTTCTTGATGGTTTTCTTGTTCAAGGCTCGATAATCAATGCACATCCTCATGGTGCCATCCTTCTTCAGAACTAAGATAACTGAAGAAGCAAATGGGTTGTTGCTCGGTCTGATGTGTCCCATCGCCAACAATTCCTTGATTTCCTTCTCTATATCATCCTTGAACTTCCTAGGATGGCGATAGAGGGGGGGTGATCATAGGTTTGGCCCCCTCCTCCAACTCAATGGTGTGCTCAAACCCCCTGTCAAGTGGTCTCCCTGGTGGAATTGCCTCAAAGACCTGTTGATATCGTCC
>JZKD02S0663471.1:0-15475 GCA_000966675.3 Picea glauca | reverse complement strand
AGTAGTACAAAGAATTTTTTATTAGCTTTGGCATGACCAATTTGTATCTGTAACTCAGTCTCATCTTGTATTTTGAGAGGAACCATGTTATATGATAATACAGTGGGAGACCCAAATAATTTTGAATATGTCCTATGTATTTAGTCTTGTGAATGTATTGAATGTTTCTTTGTATTATATCTGTATGTTTGATATACTTAATTGGTTATAGATTTCTTATAAATATCATCACAACTCTATTTTCTTCATTCTAGGTTAGGAAATGTTCAGATCTACTACAGGTTTAATCTATCTTGCACAAGACTAACATGAATCTTGATACCTAAGAGATTTTTCTAAGTATTCTCCTTAACCTTCCCTCTCTTTCTCTTCTCGTTTTTGCTTCAAGTGAGACTTCTTCCCTCCAGGGAAGATGAAAATTCCAACACTCTAGACTACTTTGGTACCTTTTGTTGGTAACCTGAGAAGGACCCTGGTCTGATCACTTTTGCGCCAACATCATATACAGAGTAGAACTATAATATGATATAATGAGAAGGTTTGGAGATGGTATATGTCCTATAGGATTTTAGATATTACCTACTTGCATCAAACTTCAATATGTATACAAATCACTCGACGTTGAGATACCTAGTGAACAAACTAGTGTTGGGGGGAAGGATCTGCAGATGGATATTGTTGATCCAGGAGTATGACTTCGAGGTGATCATGAAACCAAGAAATTTTAACTCAAGAATGGACCATTTGTCATGCACACTGTCAGAAGAGGATGCAAGGAACTTGGATGACATTGTTTTGGACACATATTTGTTTGCAATTCAGATGGTGGAGGACTAATTTTCATATATAGCTCATTTTTTGAACAAAGGAGTAGCTCCATCATAATTTGTAGTAGTGTGAAAGAAGTAATTTATAGTGAAGGAAACAAACTGCCACTTGATAGAAGGAAACTTATAGAAGCTAGGCACCATCGACATTCTGTGACGTTGTGTATTAGAGCATGAAAGGAATATGGTATTGTCATAGGCACATGAAGGTGTTAAATTAGGTCACTACGCAGGAAAAGAAACAACCTAGAATATTATGCATGTAGAATTATGGTGGCCTACCCTACATAAAGATGCTAAAGAATTATGTTAGAGATGCGACATTTTTCAGAGGATTTGGAAACCCTATAGGAGAGATGAAATTCCCTTGGTTTTAGATGTGATGTTACAAGCATTTGACAAATGGGATGTGGACTTTGTTGGGACGATTAATCCACCAACTAGGAGACCGGGAGGGAGGTACATTATTACCGAGACAAACTATTTAACCAGAAGGGCCAAGGTAGAGCCAATTAGAGAATGCAATGCAGAGACAACGACACAATTTTTGTTCAATAATGTAGTAACAAGGTTTGGATGCCCCAAAGTACTCATGAGTGAGTATGGAACACATTTATTGAATTGAATGATTTCACTATTAAGCTAGGCACTTCAGATCCACCATCAGAAGAGTACCCCATACCATCCTCAGAAAAATGACATGGTAGAGTCATTTAATAAGATTTTGTAACATGCAATGATAAAGGTTTGTAATGTAATTCAGTATGATTGGGAATCAAATATTCCATTAGTATTATCAAAATATAGGACTACAGGAAAGAAGCTTACAGGAAAGTCTCCCTTTAGGTTCACGTATGAACAAGAATAATTTATGATGATGGAGTTTATTTTACTAAGTTTGTGCATTACTGCAATGGAAGAGATTACAAATTCTAGTGCAGTATAATAGATATTGTTAGATCTTATGGAATTAGAATAAGATTTTTTCATCGTAGGTTTCCATCAGTAGGTATAGAAAGCATGCGATAAATCTTGGCATGACAGGCATATTAAGTTGTTGCGAGGAACATATATCTATGGATAGGGGTAAATCACAACAAACAAAATGACACTTAGAAATAAAATCTAATATCAATTATGCTATATAAATGAAATTCTAACAAGACAAGGCTAATATCCTACCTCATTCGGATGTTCGAAGAATACCACCATCGAGCATGTGACCCAAATCTTTATACCTGTAGCTTTTCCTCAACAACCAAGATACGCAAACATATGGTGATAATATATAACGTCAACATATAAATTAGTATAATCCATTAACATACATAAGAATTACACCCATATAATAGTGATTCAAATATTTGCAAGATATCAATTGGATGAGAAAATAGTATTTCTATTAAAATAATCAACACAAGTACATAGGTGACAAACTTCTATAACGACACATATCGGAACCGAGAAACTAAGTCCCTCCAATTGAGGCTCCACAAAGGCTAGCTCATATATAGGAGTCAATGAAGTTCTCCATCACAAATAAGGAAGAGTGTGGGGGATGAAAACAAGATGTTCAAACTTTCAAGAAAAAAGGGATGTAGACTCAATATGAAGTGAAATTTCTACATAGTGTCTTTGCTCTCAAATTTGAATTGTCTAATTGTCTTCAAGTCTTGGATATGGCTCAATTTATAGCCTTAAAATGGAACTGAAGGGCCGATTTAGAGAAGTTCTAGTATATGGAAGGTCAAGGATCATGGATCTCATGATAGGGCATGTATATGTGGAAAAATATGCATTTTGGATCTAGAATGAACATAAAATGGGACTTAGAGTCTGCATAGGGTAATGGAAGGCCATCCAAGCAAGTTTCATGGAGTGAGGAAACATTTTTTGTAACAGATGACCCCTAATGTGTGAGTTCAGAGGAATATCTATGATGGACGAAATACATTATAATTCCCATAAGTAGAGTAATGAAGACTCAGCTGGAAGTACTAGTTGCTCATAAGAATATTACAATCCATAATGACTTTGTACACATGGTTGCCAATCTGAATTACACTGCATATCCATGTGGAAATATGTCAAATAGTTTTTCATGACCATGAATAGGAAATATAAAGAAGATATATGCCATAGGTTGTCATAGTCACAAACAAGACATAGTGGAATCCAATCTAAAATCAACTGAAGATATCTGTATACAATGGAGTACAATATGATCTCCCATGATCATTGAATTCATATAGGTATTGGTTTAATGAAATAAAACATCAGATGAGGAATGTTTCTACTCTAAGCTCGAGGTATTCTACATTATCCATCAAAGATGCATGTCTACATCATGTGAATAGAGGAGTTGAGGTAGAACATAATGAGACTTTGTTTGATTATCGTTCATTAAGGTATATCATTAAAAAAAATGAGACAACCCACAGATAATGAAAGTAGGTATCAGGGAACCAAGTACATTCTACAAGTTTGAATAAGGGTGTTGAGGTCAAACACTTGAACAATCCATCGATCAAGAGACATTGATTTATTACCAACTGTCGATGACAGAATAACCTGCCACTAATGAATTCAAGCCTCTAGGTACTCATAGGAATCTAGGTCTCATTTCCAGAATAGATGAGCTAAAGTAGATAGAAGGAGACCCACCTAAAGGATAACATTAAGGCATCTCTCATCATCCAACATGAGGTACAAAGAAATAACTTGATTATTAGGAGGATCTCATATGAATAGGATGTTCACAAATAAACAACTATGTACATCCCTCACATGCACCAGATGCAAGTAGTGCATGAAAGAGACCCTTTGAATAGAAGCCAATAAGGAAAACTGCAAGAAAAGGAGAGGAAACCACCAATAATAAGGAAAAATGTGGACAAAGGAGAGGAAACCACAAATAAGGCTAATGGAATCCAAGACACAACAAAAATCCCAATGTGTGAATATATTTCTTGTTTTCGAACACAAGCAAAACCCCCCAATCAACGAAAAATGGGGAATGTCATCTGTTGGGTTCAAGGTTACCTACCCATAATGAAAGTAGGCCTAGGGTGCACGGTAGGAAAACAACTTCATGTGACTCTAAAATATACTGAGGGTGTGGCCAACATGAAAAGTCAAGAGTTCTGAGAAATGGTCAACCCATGTTTATAGAATTCATTTGAACAAGAGCATGAGACATATGGATAACTCATGTAACATAGACTTGATAATGTTCATTGATAAAAAATTGTGATGTAGGAGGAATCAACAAATTCTCCATAGGGTCCGAAAGAATAACCAGTCGAGGAAGTAAACTCTAAGTAATGATCTCAGCTTTCTAAGGTCATGATAACCCAAAATGTGGATCCAAATGTACTAAAAAATTTGTGCTCTGTTCAAAGGTGACACAATTGTTGTCGATACGAGATAATATTATTTTCCCGCCCATATTTTTTTTTTTTCATGGACAAAGAAATGTTATGATAAAAGAGAGGAAATGTGTGTCATGAGTAAGCCACTAGTTCCAAGCAGGGAAACATACCTATGCTTAATGCAAGGAAGTGCAGGTGGGGCATGGACACTCGGGGGGAAGTTTCCTTTAAGGGTACAGGGTTTCAATATGCAAAGGATGTATGGAGGGCACTTCTTGGTAGTGATGCAAATTGTGAAGGTAAGAGGCTTATAACGAGAAATATAGAACTGACTATAGGATCAATAATGCAAGTAGGAATATGGAATGCAATTACAACTTAACTCCAAAAAATGTAATTTTTCATAGATTTAGTCCCCTAGTCCTGAAAAAGTATAAAATAATACCCAGGATAAATCTTCTAGCCAATGGTGACTAAAGTATTCAATTTTTCTAAGTAGTCTTCTTGGTCCGAAAAAGGGTTAAACTTATACCAAATATAATTTCTTTCAAAACCATTTAATGATTGTGAAAGAGACAAATTAAATCAGAAATATTTTCGTTTTTGGAGTCTGAAAAGAGCCTAACCGAGACTCTAGGATGTTTTTCTAATAAACATATAAAGGGGGAGGCCACGACTCCCATGCATGACTTCTTTCTGTTGGAGAAATTTCTATTTTTGACACACTAGTTTAGTGGGAGTTAACTGATTAGTTATATTTTAGACTTTCTAATTTTAGACCATCACTATTATGCATGCATTCCTAAGAAAATATCACTACAGCTCATTGCTTCTTCTCTTTTATTAATTATAGGATGTCATTGACTATATGAGTGAATATCACTCACTCATTGAAAAAATCATAATATACATTGATTCTCATTCTTCATATTGCATCTCTCTTCCTTTTCTTGATAAGATTTGCTTGGGTATGCTTTATCTAGGTCTCCTGTGTAGGTTTCCATGAAACATTGACATGGTATTAGATCCGAGATGCTTGGAGAAACCTAGACAAGACAAAGAAGAGAGAAAGAGGATTTAATTATTGATTGAACCTATTTTTCACCATCGTCACAACTTATCCCTATCGAAAGATGCAACAATTGGAATTGATGCAATCTCTCCATTTCTAGGGTGCGACGATCGCACTCACACTTATGAAAAAAAAAATTCCAGAATTGTCGTAGCCTATACACAGCCAAGGTGAGACATCATCACAATGTACTCTTCACCAGGGTGTAATGATTTAGTTTTTCACAATCATCACACTTTATCCTTCTCTAGGGTGCGGCGATTCAACATAGTCGCATTGTATCCTTATTTAGGGTGCGATGATTCAATTTGCCCTCTAGAAAATTGGTTTTCTATAGTAAAATAGCCATATCTCGAGATCCATGATCTCGACCAAGATGAAATTTTGACCAGAGATGTATAACATAGGGATTCTCATGCTCACCAAAAATATCCAAAACCAACATCATATTTTAGGAGTTATAGTTGTTTTGTCATATCAATAGTTGTCATAGAACCATTTGTCATATCTCAGAATCCACGATCTGGTTTTTTACGATATTTTTAGAATCAATAAAAGGGATGTAGATGATGAAAATTATTCAGTAAAATATGGTTATAATACTCACACCGTACAAATATTCTGAATGGAATCTGAAGGCCACATTCCAATTCAAAAGAAAATGAATGTATAATTTGACGATGGCAACAAAAACAAAACTTACATCAACGCTTGAGAAGACTAGATGGGCGAACCGTAAGGATGAGGCCACAAGACTACTTCTTGAGTTAATATCCAATGATTTATTTTTTCATGTTTCCGCATGCAAGAATCCAAATGAGATATGGACCACATTGGAAGGACTCTATGGAAAGCAAGAAGAGATTTGAAGTCATATGCTTGAGGTAGAGTTGAATACCTTAGACCCTAAAAGTTTTGATAATATACAAGATTTATTTACTAAATTCAAATATTTGATATTGAGCTTGGGAGAATTTGGTATTGACAAGTCTACATAATAGAAATAAATTATTATAACAATCTTGGCCAAGCTAGGACCAGAATATGTTGTATATGTCTCAAATTTCCATTCTAGCAGATGTCTTTTTGGAACAAATTGGAAAATTTCTACAATGGCTCAACTTATTGAGTATCTCACAAAAGGGAAGAAAAAAATCATACAGATGGGCTTCATGAATGATCCGAAAGCACATGAACTCACCATGCATGATCGAAAAGGATCATCCAAACATAAGGGGAAGGAGAATCAGAGCAAGAAGGAGGGATATTCCAAGCCCTTTAATGATTCTTCAAGTTCTAAGGACTCTTCAGATTCCAAGAAGAAGAAAAAGGGAAAGAAGTTCACTTAATGCAATAAACTGAATCATGAAGAATCCACATGCATGAAGAAACATATCGATCTTATGGCACAAACACTTCAATAGAACAACCTTGGAAACTTCATTCCAGAGGGAGTCAATAAGAAGAAGGAAGAATATCATGCTCCTAATAAAGGTAATATTCATGCTCTTGTTGAAATTAATTCATAATTTGATTCATGGATTATAGATTCTGGTGCATCTCATCATATGGCAATGAAATAAGAATTTTTCTCTTCTTTGATTCCATGCTAGAGAACCCCTATTCTCATGGGGGATGATACTCCAGTATCAACAGCAGGAGAAGGGAGAGTGGAACTCCATAATGGTAGTTTTGAGAATGTTTTACATGTTCCAAATATTTCTATAAATCTTCTTTCAGTTTATCATATCACTCAGAAAGGTAAAAAGGTTGAATTTACACCAGATTCAGTTTCAGTAATTGACATGCATGACGATTCCATCATTACAATTGATGAGGTGGATCACAGGTCAAGGTTGTATAAATTCACTATTTTTTTTTAATGATGACTCCTATTTTCTACTTACACATAAGAAGAGTAATTTGCATGCATCTCCAGTGCAACATGCACATAATATTATGCTTTGATCAGTTCCAGACATTAAAGATGATTCCATACACTCATATTATGTACATGGAAATATGAAGGTAGTACAACTAGATAAGAAGCCAACATTGAAGCTTCAGCAGATTCCAAAGAAGGAAAAATTCACACTTCAGGAACTAGGTATCCTTGCATGGAATCCATTGGATTCTAGGAGGACTCGGTCTTATCATGAGGAGCCTTCTCATGAACTTTTAGCTTCATAACCTATGATGCCCATGCATTTCTATATGGTTCAATATTTTGATCCACAACTCTACAATGAGGTCATGGGCAATCCACTGTGTCAAGAATCCATGAAAAATGAGTATGACTCAATCCTAAAGACTCACACTTGGCATCTGGTTCCACTTCCACCAGAAACGAATATTTTCAGGTGCAAATGGGTCCACCGGATCAAGAGGTACAAGGCTAGACAAGTTTCCAAAGGATGTCATCAAATCCATAAAGATTTATACATCTTCATGAAGAATTTAAATGAGCATAAGTTTCATACTTTGCGAGATCGTCTTGTAGTGAAGAACACAATTGCCTAGAAACTGCCTTTTCTTATTTTGATGCATTGTCTTTTGAGGGGGTTTTTGTTCCCATGTGGTTTTCCCTCTTTCCTCATTTTTATTCAGTGTTCATTAGTGGAATTGTACACGAGTACCTTATATGGCCTAGTAGTCGGGACTCTTTTTTTACTCCATAGTGATGTTCAAGGGGGTGTTGGAGAAATTTCTATTTTCGACACACTAGTTCAATGGGCATAAACTGAGTAGTTATATTTTAGACTTTCTAATTTTATACCATCACTATTATGCATGTATTCCTAAGAAAATATCATTCATCTCACTGCTTCTTTTCTTTTCTTAATTATAAGATGTCATTTTCTATATGAGTGAATATCACTCACTCATTGAACATATCATAATATACATTGATTCTCATTATTCATATTGCATCTCTCTTCATTTTATTGATAAGCTTTGTTTGTGTATGATTTATCTAGGTCTCCTATGCAACTTTCCATGAAACACTGACACTATCGAAATCCAGAAACTCACAGGTATATGGCACAAGGTTGGGAGAACCCAAAACTTTCCAAGCTAAGGAGGATAAAATACTTGTAGAGGATTCTTCATATATAATATACCAAAAAACACTCCTTATATTGAAGGGCGTAGAAGAAGGAAGGTGAGGCCCTACAAGATCATTTCAATCAAAGGAAACCATCCTACGACTTGCAGGGAGTGTAGTTGGAGAGAGTGGAATGATCCCTTCTTCATAAGGTACAAAATTAGAAATTCTAAGGACATGATCGAAAGGTGCCTCACCCCCCAAAAGAAGAGTGGGATTGACTGAATATTTCATCGGCAATGTCACTTCCTTAGACTTGTCACTCTCCAAGAGAAGAGTGGGATTGACTGAAGATTGCATCAGAATGAAAACTTCTTCAACCATTGGTTGAATAGGATGCAATACAACATGGTCAAGATACACATCACTCCTCAAAATAGGAGTGGTGTCGATCGAAGATTGCATCAACACGACTGTTGATTGAACATGATGCAAGACAACATGGTCCAAAGACGCATCACCCCCAAAATAATATTGGTTTCATCTTAATATTGAATTGACATGACCAATGTATCAACCAAATAAGGATTAGATGTTTGGGAAACCAAATATGACTCAAAACCATAAGGACTCCCATACAAGGATCATGCTTCTCTTACCACAGTAGTAGCAGGGCACAAGTGAGTTCGATGATATCATTTTCAAAGTCTACAAAGGAACTTGGTCTTACATCCTATATTTATAGGCTTCTCAATTTTATCAATGCCCCTAGCATGACTTGAAGTGGCCGGTGACATGATCCTAGCATGACTCACATAGGCTAGTAGTGCATTTACAACATGACTTTCATAGGTTGGTGATGTTTGTCTAGTGTGACTAGCAGTGACTAGATTTGTACCCCTAGCATGAATTGCAATGAATGAATTATTTTCGTTAGCATGACTTGCAGATTATGGTGACAGGTCTCCAACATGACTAGTAGAGGTTGGTGACCTAATGCTAGTATTACTCGTAGTGACTGGATGTGTGCTTCGAGCATGTCTTGAAGTGACTAGTTGCACCATGAGAGACCATGCTCCTAGGAAAGATGGGTTTTGAGAGATCACAAACCAAGCTATGTTATGGAATAAAACATGGTATTTCCAAGTAGGGTAGTATCCTCCTCCAAACTGATTCATAAAATTTTGTAAGGGCATCATCACCGAGGAAGGCTTGTGAAGAAAGAGCGAGATGACATGTGTTACTCATGTGAGGATATACGCTTCCCCCAGAAAAATGAACTCTTTTAAGGGGGTTTCCCATACTATAAATCTAACTCCATATAGATAAAACACCAGAGGAAAGAGGGAGGTTTCCATGATAAAAGTGTTCTTAGGAAGAAGCACAATGGAAGAAGGATAAATGGATTGGATATAATAAGTAGAAGGACCTCCCATTTGAGCACTTTCTCCTGGAAAGTGAATTTAGGATTGGTTCCATAGGAAGGAGGGTTATAAACTCCTACCATGGGATTTGGTTGAGGGATATAACCCCCACCAAATGAAAAGGGAGAATAAGGAGGCATTGTGCCCCCAGACCCAAAACTAGGATTCACATAAGACGAGGATACAAATGATGACAAGTGTGAATTCACATATGGCATACCATACGAAAAGAAATTACAGGTCGAAGGTATTGAATGAGTACTATGATCTAGCATACTACTCAAAAATATAAATGGATTCATCCCCATGGACTGATCATAGACCATGGGTTGGGTAACGATAACTAAGGGAGTCATAGGGGTTCCACCAATCATAGCAATCGAAACTCATGATGCAATAAAAAAGCCTAAGGACAACTAATAATAATAGAGAACACTCCTAAATAAATAAAAAAGGGACAATGCACAGAAAAAATATATAGTGTTTGAAAGGGGCCTCCCGCACTAGAGTAGGTATGTCTCACCCAAGAGGGGCCTGAGACTCCCTTCAAAAGATTGGAGGTATCATAATCATTTATAAGGGCCCTCGTGGACTTAACAATCGATTTGATCAGATCCCCATGGAGAGGTAATCCTCCATAATGGTTGTGTGTTTTCTGACCCTTATCTGACTCAGGGTACATGCAGAATAACCCCTACAATTAACCTATGTCAAGCAACTAGAGTAACCAGGATATAACCAATGGGTAGGAGAGAATTCACAAGTTTGGTCCACCATATGGGAAGGGTAACAGAGAAGGAAATATAGAAAAAATCACCTCTCATGGAGGTAAAGGTACAAACGAGACCCCTAAATATGAATTGAAACCTAGAAATATCTCTGATGCTTGCAAGGTATTAGAGGGCTATCTCTACAACCAACTTTGTGTGACCTCATTCGTAATTCTGGTGTGAGTGGAGCCTCTTGATGTCACCAATTACACAATGGGTTTCACCACTCCGTGGTTAGACACATATGTTTATTTTAATAGCCTTGGATAAGTTTACTCACAAAATCCTATTCCAAGTCCCTATGTCCTATACTTGTTTGTGTACCCTGAAAAATAAAATCATTTCTGATTACTTTTAATTAATCAACGTTAATTTTAATGGCTTATTTTTACTCAAGAGGTGTGTTCGTGACACTGATGCTATTACGACTTAGCATATAAAAATAAGAAAATATAAAAACACTGCTAAGTACTAGTCTTGAATTTCAAAGAGATGGTATGCTTATAAATGCAGTCTTTCCAATGCAATCTCTACAATTCCAATGAAGTGAAATATTTCCAAATGTGTCAAAAATCAATGCTAAAGTAATAAAAAGTGAAAATTCCATAAGTACAATGAAAATAAGAAAATATTTTTGTATTGTTGATATAAATAAAAGAAAATGCAAGGACTAAATAACAACCTCACAGGAAAACCCTACTGCAAGAAAAAAGAGATAAGCCAGGAAGGATACCAAGAAGCAAACTCTCAGACCAATGTGCAAGGACAACCAATGAAAAACATGACAAGAAAGAAATCCACTGAAAAATTCAATGATAAAAAGGATTCCTATGACTCTATAGGCACTTAACAATAAAATAGGGACCCAAGAAGACTCAGAAACCAACAAAACTCACCCAACAAACACTAAACTCATCTAGTAATACTTAAGAGATGATGTACATGACTTTTTGAGAAACAAGCGTGCATATACACACCTTAAAGGAAGACAACTAGCATATGTACACGTATGTCAAGGGGAAAACTGCATATATCAAGAAAAATAGTGCCAGGGCAAGAGTTAAGCCAAGAAACTCAGATGCAAGGTAAAAACTAGGCTGCCAAGCAATAAGTGACAATGAAACTCAAGAAAACAGAAAGAAAATCAAGGAGAAAAACACTCGAAACCCCAAAAGGATATCAATCCCTAGTATGGTCGCCAAATTTGTTACAAAGAAAATCTCTTTATGGCTAGGGGTAAAACACAATAGATAGAATTACACTTAGAAATCAACTCTAATATCAAGTATGGTATATAAATTAAATGCTAACAAGACAAGGCTAAGATCCTACCTCTTCTAGATGTTCAAAGAAGAGAACCGTTGAGCACACGAACCAAACCTTTATACCCACAACTTTTCTTCAAAAGCTAATATATGCAAGCATATGGTGATAATATATAATGTCAACATATAAATTAGCATAATCTATTAACATACATGAAAAATACACCCATGGAATAGTGATTCAAATATTTTCAAGATATCAATTGGACGAGAAAAGAGTATTTCTATTAAAATAATCAACATAAGTACATAGGTTATAAACTTCTATAATGACACATATCGGAACTAAGAAACTAAGTCCCTCCAACTATGCCTCCACCACTTCAATCCTCCACAAAGGAAATCTTATATATAGGATTCAATGGCGTTCTCCATCACAAAGAAGGAAGAGCTTGGGGGATGAACACAATAAGTTCATACTTTCAAGGACAAATGGATGCATACTCAATATGAAGTGAAATTTTTCCAGAGTGTATTTTCTCTTAAAGTTGATTTGTCGAATTGTATTCAAGTCTTTGGATATGGCTCAATTGATATCCTTCAAGTGGAATTGAAGGGCCGATTCAGAGCGTTTCCAGTATATGGAAGTTCAAGTATCATGAATCTCGTGACATGGCATGGAAACCCGACATAATCTTTAATTTTGAGCACCAAAACCGATGTACACATGTTGTAGTGGAGCAACCTACATATATGGTTGTTGTATAACTGATAGAGTGCGTGTATGTGGAAAAATGTTCATTTTGGCTCTGGAATGAACAGAAAAGGGGACTTCAATTCTGCATAGGGTAATGGAAGGCCATCCAAGAAAGTTGCATGAAGTGAGAAAAAAATTGGTGTAACAAAAGAAGGAAAAATTTCAGACATGAGACTTGGTGTTACTGTATGACAACAAGTTTCTGCAGCACCAAGGGGATCTCTAGATGCATTGGTTAGGACCATACATGATAAGGTTTGTTACAAAAGTAGGTGTTGTTCAACTGGAGAAGTTATGGAAGGGTCGGTTAATGGAAGTAGGTTGAAATTGTACAAGGACAACTGTACTTCTATGCACTAGTCTAAATTGTGTCGAATGTGTACCATAGTGTATTATAGTGTAGGTAGAAAAAGAAACAAAAGGAAAGAAAACTAGGAAAAAGAAAGGAAATTGTTCAGGGAAGAAGTATAAAGTTGAAGATTCCAAGCAGTTAAGATTAGTATGTAAAAAGGAAAAGAAGGAAAATGTCTCAATAGAGAAAGAGATAGGTAGAAGAGCACACAGAAGAAGGAATCAATTTCAAGTGAGAGATGAGATCACACAGAGAGAAGAGATCACATAGAGAAAATTTAGGAGAATTTAAGACAATCCATGATGAGAGATGCAATAAATAGCTACCATGACAAAAACGTAGTGGCACCATGTAACCATAAATGAAGATTGGAAACAAGATTTTGATAGGTTGGATAATGTAACGGATAAATTGTCGAAGATACAGAGTTAATGAAGCACTAAGACCAAAAATAAATGCTAACAAAAGTGGGTTAAACTGAACATTTAGGCATCAATGGAAGCTAACAATTTGCAATGAGTTATATAAGAAAGTGAAGGGCCGGCGAGGAAAGGTTATTTTCAATTAATTTTTTCATAGAGAGTTGATTTACAGAGCCTAATTGCATAGCTGAGTTGTAGAGCCCAGTTGAACAGTTGTAGAGGAAGATGGAACCACCTAAGAAAGAAATGACTTCAATAGAAGTACCAAAGAAACATCGCAGTCAACCAACAATGACACTTGTAGTTGAAGAGACAAAGGAGGCATCCTCCTTAGCATCAATATTTCCTAGGGACTACATACCACCAAGAAATTCATTTGCAAAAATGGTCAACCTATAGAAAGATCCAAAGTACCCAGTTGTGGAGATAAATATTCCACAAGGAGTGATCGTAGAAGAAGACATGTTAGGATTGATACCAATTTTAAAATATGTGGATCATGACATCACAAATGAGAAGAAATTTCTCGAAGTGGAATCGAACAAGTATCTGAAGAGGTACGTCAGTGAAGAGGCAATGATGGTCATGATAGAACTAGAAATATGTGCAACCGGGTCACATAAAGTGGGAATTTTGAGATTATTTGATATACCACACATTGGAAGGAGCAAAAAAATTAATGCCTATGTCAAAATTTGGTTGAGTTTCATGCACAAGGACTACTTATGGTTTGACAATTCGATCTCCATTTATACAGACCCGATCATCCACATTACCAGACTACCATTGCAAGGGGATGACCCCTCAATGTTGTTCTTCAAAAAGAAGAATGAAAAGGCTCTATCAAAGAGAATAAAGGAGACATTTCATACATTCTGAGAAAAACGCAGGTTATATGTCACAAGAATATGCAACTTGACAGTAAGGTTTCTGATGCAAGCCTTATATTGTAAACTATTAAGAAAGTGTCAAAAATACCAAGTATCATTAGAAGTGATAGCACTAGCTAAAAGGTGCATTGAGAGTGTCCATATGAACTGGGTGATGTTCTTACTCAACCAGTCCCTGATTTATTGTGAAGAGGCGCAGGATAAAGGCATTGAGTTCCACTATGCCCGGGTGTTAATTTTAATTGCACTATCAACATGGAGGGATTTGGATGACATGGAATTATTGGGATTCAAGGATAGGCCATGGCTAGTTTTGTGATATCAAAACCTATGGCATATTACGCACAAGGTGCGACAGACGGAAACAATTTTTCCTTTTACATTTATAAAGAAACTATTAGGGAAATCATTGATAGGATGTCACACATACCACCACAAGTAGTCGATGTGTATAAGGCAGTTGTGTGCATTAATTCAGGGAACGGTCATATGTATGTACAAGTAATAAATGGTTGGGATCAACAAAGGTTTCCCTCCTGGTATAGGTTAATGGAGGATGAAATGGGATACATTATGATAGATTGGGATGTTGATTGGAAGATCCTGCCAATAGAGACAAAGCCAAAAGCACCAGAAATGAAACAACCATATCCTAAAGAAATATCAAGTGGATAAGGAGGAGAATAACAAGAAAGACGAAAGGGAATAGAGGAAACAACCCAGAAGACAACGATGCACACACATAATAAGTGGAAATAACCAAATACGGGACAATCCATATGACAACAAATGAAGTGGAAATCCGTCAAGGAAGTGGCCATCCAATCCGTGACAAAGGAATAACTGGAAAATATTGATGATCAAGTTAAATAAGTAATAGATGACGCATTTTAGAGTGTGACACACCATCAGGAAGAAATGCACAGAAATATGCAGGAACACACAGCTGAGTTGTGCCAATTTCTAGAAGTAACAAAGTACACACTAGTATGATAGATAGAGGAAGAACATATAAAAGGAACTACAAAGAATGGGGAGTTAGGGCCATAAATGTCTTACTTGTTAATGGTAATAGGAGAATGCAAATTGATCAAGTTATCAATATGGGCAGTATATTTCCCCATAATATAGATGCAGGAACAAGAAAGGGCACTAGTGATGGAATATCCAACAATACTAAGAGGGGGGGTGAATTAATATTTCCTACTTTTTCTTATTAATTTCATCAATATTAAGCACACAAATTAATTATTCAATTAATCAATATATTATGAACAAA